>PVKP010003618.1:0-106492 GCA_004027715.1 Plecturocebus donacophilus | reverse complement strand
GCTAACTGGCTGTTTTGCCCATTAGTTGATGTAGATTCTTCATTATGGTGATGCTCTTTACCTTTTGGTATGTTTTTGGAATGGCTGATACTGGTTGTTCCCGTCCATGTGTAGTGCTTCTTTCAGAAGCTCTTGTAAAGCAGGCCTGGTGGTGATGTAATCTCTGAGTACTTGTTTGTTTGCAAAAAATTTTATTTTTTATCATTCTTTGTGTTTCATAGAATATGTCACACTTTCTCATGCCCCTATGTATTTGCATGTGTTATTCTTTCTTTCTAGGTCTCTCTTCCCTTAACTATATGTCTAAAAAATTTCCTATCAAGTCTCAAGTAACTCTTTTTAAATGCTTGTTGTTCCTACATATTTCCCAGCAGCTGTAGGTGGTTTTCATCTCTGCATCTCCTTAAGACCCAACACAGAACAGCAGTAGATACTGCATAAATGCTAATTCCTGTCTCCCACTCTCTAGTGTGATAGCATGGGGGATGGTTATCATGCCTTCCTATGAAAAATTCTACAGTGTCAACAGGAAAGGAAACAAAAACCCAAGAGGAAGTAATTTTGCTAGAATTTACATTTCGTGGAGTGTCAGGGATTAGTCTGTTTTGTTCACAACTACTCTAAACTGTTATAACACTGCTTGGCACAGATTAGGCATGATAAATATGTGTAGAATAAATAAATGACTAAATTATATTTTTACTTCCATTGTGACCATTTTTGAGTACCCAAAGTCTGTTAAGCAACTTCTAGGTTAAAATAAGTTTTATGAATTCACAAAATATAGAATTAAAAACAGTCTCCAAATCTGTCTACATTTTTATAGTTGTTGCTTTTCTCAGGCAAGAAAAATGACTCCTTTAGGACAATATACATAAACAAAATCTCCCAAATATCAACTTACTGAGACAGAATCCCAATCAATATTAGTTTAAATTACCTGTCTCCAACACCTAGAATTTCATTCTTGCTAAAGCCCAGCACAATACCTTCTGTCATTTCTCACCACTTTCTCATTTTAATATAATCAGCAAATGTAATTGAAGCTCATTTTTTAGCCATTAGTAAGTACTCAACTGAATGCTTTGTTTACCATTAAACCCAATACCTTCCAATCTAAAAGTTCACTGCTAATGTGAGCTGATTGAAGCCTTATCCAATTGGCTTCATTAATATTAATTTGTGGTTAACTTTTGCTTAATCCAGAAATCAGTTTTCCATTTTTAGGATCAGATTCATATCTAAAATAATTTGTACTAATTTTGAAGGTCAGATATCAGGGGATATCATGTCAAAACTTAATAAAACCTTAATAAACAGCATCTATTGTATTCTGTTTATATTCACATCCTTCAATGATGTAAATCTATTAATTAAAAAAACTGTTAAATATAGCTTTGTTACATTACTGACTTACTGGATTTGATTTCATTACCAACTCAGATACTTGGACTTATCATCTCAATATTATTTGTTCTATTTTGATTGAATGACCTTTATATAAATAGACATTTTACCTCTTTAAGGGAGCTGTAGTTTTCGTAAATGGTTCCATATTTTGGTAGGCAGGTTCTTTAAGTTACAAAACTAATAGACGTGCTAACATGAGTCTTGCTTGAGAATTCCATATCAATTTTGTCAATAGTATCTAGTTTTTTAAAAATATTGAAATGCTTTTCTGCCTTTCAGATGTATTTTCCTCTCCTGTTGGATATAATGAAAAAAATCTGAGCACAATAACTGAGATATTCAAAGAACAGTAGTTGAAAGTTTTTAATTTTTATATTATTTAGGATATTGTTTTTATTACAACTGTTTATAAACTGATAATGTACACTGTTTTAGTTTCAATATTTGTTTTCACCCCTTGGAAATTTCTCATTCTGGTATGTGAGGAAAGCATGTTTTCTTTCATTTACTGCCCATATCCAAACAGATTTTGTTTTTCAGAGGTACACTCTGATTGGATTTTCCTATAAAGCTTCCATATTTTGTTTAAGCTTGTAATTTTAAAAAGAAACTACAGGCATTTAAATTATAATGTTGTAATACAGTCTCATTAATTAGTGAAGATTAGCATCCTTTCTTAGTACTCAATGCCCATTATTTTTTAATTATTTCAAATGTGTCTTGTACCCAGAGTTTCTCATTAGGACGAATTCATATTTTGCTTATTATTATTTTGCAGTTCATTCAGAGCCCGCTAGTATTGAATATAGGACTGCTTTTAGTTTCTAAGAGCTGTTCTGAGGTTGAGTCTGGGTAGAAATTTTATTATTTTATAACCATGTGTTATTTGTGGGACTTTAAAAAAGTATTTATCTAGATCCTGATACTTTTTTTGAAACTTTTCTAGTTATTAGGAAATGTTTCTTCTACTCCTTTATTTACTCAAATAGATTTAATATTCATCCAGGAAATCCTTATTAAAATACAAAACTAGAGGAATCTAGGCTGCTGCATTTGATTCCAAGAGAGTGTAACGGAGCAAAATGTAAAATTTCTCACAAATGTTCTCTATTTATGGATATAATAGAGATACCACCTCCAGAATTCAACCTTTGCATATTACCTTCAAATTTGAAAAGAAAAATTGGTTCCCAAAAGGTAACATATGTGCCACAGAAAATAGATAATGTACAAAATGATGAGAAAGCAAAAATTCCTGGATTACTGAGGTAGGGATCTATTCCAGGTGAGGGTAATCAGGGAAGACCTCTTTGAGGAGGAGACATTGGAGCAGAACCCTCAGTTGAGGAGACGGCTGTCAACTGTCTGGAAAATACATCAGGAATAAAGCAAAATACTCCAGCTCCAAGGCAGGAATGTGCTTGCCAAGTTAGAAGGACAGTAGAAAGGCCTGTAGAAATGAACCAGAGGGATAGCAATGATGTTGGATTAGAGAGGAGGGCAGGTGCCTCCTAGGCCAAGGTACAAAGTAGAGATTTTATTTTAAGTATGACTGGTACCCTTCAAGAATTTTAGCAGGGAAGTGATGTGATTTGTTTTACATTCGAGATACAAAATTACTCTGATTACTCTAGGAAGAATAGACCATATGCATGAGTGGGTGCAGAGATTGACACATTCTCAAAATGTTATAGAAAGATTATCAGAATAAAATGCAACTTTTCACTGAACAGTATGTCATAGGCCATTTCAATGTTGTGTCAGTCATATTTTACTTGGTCAGTGTTTCTCAACAGTGGTACTAATGACGTTTTGAGGGCTTATAATCCACATAATTATTTGAGGGCTTTCCTATGCATTGCACATATTTAATCCATATAATATGTATGTATGTATTATGTGGATAATAATCCACATAAATAATCCACATAATTATTTGAGGGCTTTCCTATGCATTGCAGGTTATTTGGCAACATCCCTGACTTTTACCCACTGGAGGCCAGTAGCATGTTCTTCTTAGCTGTGACAATCAAAAATATCTTCAAACATGACCAAAGGTCTCTGGCAGGCGGGCGGTGGAGAATCACTCCTGATGGAGATCTAAGGGGACAGGCAATGTTTTGGCAATCAAACCTCCAAATTTCAGTAGTTTAACATGATACAATACTAATTTCTTACTCATCCAAAGTTTCCAGCAAGTCCAACAGTTCTCAAGAGTAGCTTTCTTCTAAGTTTTAGGACCCAAGTTGTATTATGTAGAAACACCATCTGGCCCTCAGATGACCATAGTGGAGGAGAGTGAACTAGCTTTTAATGTTTTTGCTGTGCCCCCTAAAAGAGACTCATATGTTTTTTACTTACAGCCTGTTGCCTAAAACTGACAGCATAGTTTCTTCTAACTGCAAAGGGGCTGAGAATATATGGATGTTTAGTGACCAATAAATATCTCTGTTTTTATTTTGGGTACCATGTATCATTGGTCTAAAATAGTTCTGAAATTCAGCTGGGCAGGTACTGTGAAAATTCCTTACCTTAGGAGTGTGGGGAGTCCTGAGATTAGATTCTGAGAGAAGACAAAATATCCTTTCTTGTTCTGGACTCTGAGGCTTCCAGATGCCATCTATCTGGAGACACTTTCCTTCTATCTATATTAGGTACATTTAGACTGTCTGAAAAGCTTTTGTTTTCCTTGTTTTCTGCCCACTCCTTGTGGGAATCATTCACCTTCTTGGTTAGATGAATTCTTATATATTTCATTTTCTTTGTGGCTATTGTAAATCCTTTATGGCTACTCCATAAGGATTGTAGAATCAAGAGTTGTTTTAAGCAATGAACAATCACACACTTTTAAAGACACAATGTGATTTACTTGGCAGTAGAACTTTCTCATAATCTCAAACGGCTTTCCATATTTTAGATCACTTTCATTTCTACATGTGGCAGTCTCACCTATAGTTCTTTTCTAAGCATACTTCTTCCATCTGTTTCATTTTTTCATTTCTCTCCTTTAAATTTTTTTTCTCACGATTTAATGATGGATAATTTGAGACTGTCTGGGACAGGAACTAGGAAGGCAATATCAGCTAAGATTTTTCTTTAATAAATGAACATAGGAATGGATACAGCAAATTTTTACTGCTTACAACTGCTGGAATATCTCCATGGCCCCAGCTCTTATTCCCCCTTGGGAGATAACACATGCCACCAAGGAGGTAAGTCCCAATCTCTCCCTGGGACACAGTATTTACTTAGCTATCTTTTAACAGACAAGTCTTGTCCTTAACTCAGGTTTTAGTACAATGTGTTTCAAAAACAACTCTTGACAATATATTCAATCTAATTTTAGCCCTGAAACTTTTGAATTTATGATATGTTTTGCTGAGTATTTTTCATTCGGACTCCTTTTTATTCAACTTTACCATAATGGTAGATTTTTATTGAAGGTACAATTTATTTAAGTTAGTCAGAGCTACTTATATTTGCCAAGAAATAGTAGGAGAAAAGGTTTGTAGAATGGCAGTTTAAACTTCTAAAATGTTATTTTATTTTAACTATATATTATTCTATACTGGTGATATTAATATAGAAAATATGAATTAATTTATCTAGTTACAATATTAATTTCATAGACATGGTTAGGTGGATTAACAAGCAAATCCAATAGAGCTATATTTTCAGTTAAATAAATTATTATTCCAAGAATAATTTATGTATATATCTAACATATATGGCCCGTCACTCAAATTATTCACATTCTTTTTAATAGCTTCATATTTCACAGTGACTAAACCTATTAATATGAAATTATGATCCTTTCTATAAAAAGTTTGGTATCACACCTGAAACACGATTTATAACATAAAGTTATATCTAGCAGACAAGTTACATTTTTTCATAATATCTTATTTGTTAAGATTTTTTCCAAGCATGAACCTTTTGATATATAATGTTGTGATTTATCTTGGAACAGATTCACACTTTCAAGTATTTGTAACATTTTGTTCCTACTTTAATTCTCTCTTATTCATCAGTGCCTGCATGTTGGTTCTTGCATTCATGGGCCATATCACTAGGTGGCTGAATTCCTCTGGGCCTGGAGGCTACCTGCCCCCTCTCTTCCCATATCAAGAATAATCCCAACCTCTGAGAGGCCTTTGTGAGGGTATGTGGCACTCCATCATGTAAAATCACGCTTTTTCCTGAAGTGTGCTCTTGTCCATCATACAGGCCTAAATGATTACATACTTTTGGGTGTCCTCTGTTCCTGGACAACTTTTAGTGAGACAGATTTCAAATGGAAGATGTTCATCACCTGTATTGTAATTTTAGGGCTTTTTACCTCTGTATTTTTATGTTCTCTGATAATCATTGAGGGCCGAACTAAATTACAAGGTTTCCCATTATTCATTATTACATTCATAGTTCTCCTTCCAACATTCATTATTATATTCAGAGTTTCTCCATCAAAGCCTTTTTCATGCTTACAGACAAGGTGGTGCTTAAAATTTTCAAACATCCAGTGCTCAATAAGATTATGATTATGGTCCTTCTCATTGTATTTTCTGGTTCTAGTTAGAGACACAGAAATCATAGTAGGTGTTTCTATAGAAATAATTTAATGTAGTGATTGATTTAAAAAGATGTTGGGGACTAGAAAAAAAGAGACCCTGAAGTACCACAGAGATAATAATTGCAGGAGGAAATGAGCATCTGACCACCAGCAGAGACAGGGAAAAATGGGAACAAGTTGGGGATATTATAAACTAGAAACATGATGGAGGAGCTTGTAAAACTGGAATTCACACTTTTAGGGATAATTGTGGTTGGCTGATGTTGACAGAATATCCACAAAAGATCCTTGACAAGCTTGGGCTCAGACCTGTGAAAAGAGTACACTTTGTCTATTGCTGGTACCTCTGATGGGCTGTGATCAGGCTGGTCCTAGGAATACCAAAATAGCCAGGGACTAGGAACTAACTATTGCTTCTGGGTTGAAGGACTATAGCTGGGATGAATGCTGACGAGATTAGAAGAAACAATGAGGGTCTAAATCCATCTTCCAACATCTTGCCTTAGAGTCCCATAGTTTCCCTGTTTGTGGGAGTCTTAGCTTTGGTGTCACATAGCAGAATCTGGCCAGTTTCTCCACAACTCCTGAGGAATGCTGATCAGTTATGGTTTCTGATGTTGGCAGACTCAGTATCAACAGTAGCAATAAAAAGATGAGTATTGATGAGGAAATGTTCATTTGTTGACCGAAGAAGAGCAGTCACCATGGATGGGACGCTTTTTATTTTGGAGACGGAGTTTCACTCTTGTTGCCCAAGCTGGAGTGCAATGGCACAATCTGAGCCCACTGCAACCTCTGCCTCCCAGGTTCAAGCAATTCTCCTGCCTCAGCCTCCCAAGTAGCTGGGATTACAGGCACACACCACCATGCTCAGCTACTTTTTTTTGTATTTTTAGTAGATATGGAGTTTCACCATGTTGGCCAGGCAGATCTCAAACTCCTGACCTTAGGTGAACCACCCACCTTGGCCTCCCAGAGTGCTGGGATTACAGGCGTGAGCCATGACATCCAGCCATCATGGACACTTTTAATGTGTCCACGATTCACTGAACAAGTATTGAGTGGCTGAGGAAAGAGACTGAGAACAATAAAATATATTATCCTTTCCATCTGAGTTTTGGAAGACTCCTTGGTAGTGAATGCCTTTGATGAACATTAACCTGGGCTACAAAGATCTTTATGTGCTGTCCCCATTGCAAAGGTTCATCTACAGGACTCTTCTCCAGTCCTTCTCACAAATCTTCTAATCGTTCCTTTCCAATTCACTAAACATCTTGTCAGACTGTTAACTACTTTCCATGCGTCAGGATAGGCCCATACTCAGGCCATCCAGTTAGTCCAGACAAATTGGAAAATCAGTGTATGGTTCAAAATTCTTCTCTTGAAAGAATTTCTTTTCACGACTGCTTTTCATGGATGCTTCTGAGTGGAACTGTGTTGCTACAAAGTTCACTTCCTGTTGATTCAGGAGTATAGTGCCATCCATAAAAGTCTGAGTTTTTCTTTCTTCCCTAGTCAGTGGGTCATCAGAACTTTTTATGAGGTCATAGATGTAGAGTGCAGGAGAAGAGAAAATAGAGAAGGAGTAGGTATCATGGGAATTGTAGGCACCTCTCATGCCTTACAGATTGACTTATGTACAATCTCTTATGCATCATTTCTATTTGATGATGAATTGCCACTATACATGCCTGATATGGTCTGTGTATCAGATAATTCCCAATTTATGCTCAGAGAGCATTGTCACTTGACATTCATAGAGGAAAATGGAACAGGACCATGTAACAAGCAGAGAGATATTTCTAAAAAATCTAACTAAATTTCCATGTAAGAAAACCATGGTTTTGTTCCCAACTTCTATAGGTTCGTACTGTTGAGGATTACCAGAACTGTATATAATATCCCTATTTTTCTTAGACTCTGTAGCGTTCGATCTGTTGTTTCGATAGGCTCAAGTAGCATAGTAACTCACATTAAAGCCTGGGCCAACTGCAGGCCCCTCTCTTGCTCTGAGTCTCATTCAAAACTGTTTATCTTATTTAAGGGCTAGTCTATAAATTGGTAAGAGTAGCACATTCCAAAGTAATAGAGAGTCATCTCTCTGTTTCTGTAGGGCATTGGTTATAGGAACTCCACAGATACAGAAATCTGTGGATGTTCAGGTGCCCTATATAAAATGGCATAATATTTGTATATAATCTACATACATCTTTTTGTATACTTTAAATCGTCTCAGGGTTACTTATTTATTTACTCATTTTTGAGAAAGATCTTGCTTTGTCACCCAGGCTGGAGGGCTGTGGCACGATCTCAGCTCACTGCAACCACCGACCCCGAGATACAAGTGCTTGTCATGTCTCAGCCTCCCAAGTAGCTGGGATTATAGGTGTGTCCACCACTCCAGGTTAATTTTTGTATTTTTAGTAGTGGTGAGGTTATTGGTAATTCTTAATACAATTTAAATGCTATGTAAATGTTGTTATACTAATTGTTTTATAAACAATTATTATTATTTATTTATTTTCCAAATATTTTTAATTTGCTGTTGGTTGAAACCATGAATATGGAACCTGCAGATATGGAGGGCCTACTGTACATTGTTTCAAGATTCCAAAGAGATCTCCAAATGCCGTGCATATTTTTAATAATAAAAGAATAAAACATGACAAATTGTCTTTTACTTTAGAGGAAATGCCTTAATGATCAGATTCCAGAAACATCACTGAAGTGATTGTCTCTGAATTTCCATGGAATTTATCTCACCCACTTTCTCGTTTACATTTATCTTACTAAATCATCTATGGTAATTCTGCTTCTTGCTCATCAGGCCCAATTCTCATGATAATATTAACGTGGCAAAGAATTGAGGTATTCTGTGTGATTTTGTGGTAATCCAACTCTAGGAAGAGTAGAGTTACATAGAGAACAGAAGATAATTTGTTTCTAAATCACATTTGACTGTGTCAGGGAGAAGCAGACTACTCTTCATAATTTTGACATTGTTCAATTTATAGTAGTACATATTTATTTGCCAAGATCCATCTGCTTTCCTCTAGTGTCTGTTCTCTGCAGATTTCCCAGGCTTGTGATATGTCTGTGGTTTACCATCACGGTAGGGAGAGGAAGTTCTAGGTGATAACATTTGGTCCTGTCTTCCATAATAGCCTTTATTCCATGAGGAAAGGAACCAACGTGGGAATTCTGTCAGTTGCTGAGTACATATATGCAAGCCATGCAGCCAGAAAATGGAAATATATAACAGGATGGATCTTCAGAAAAGAAGCACAGCAGGGTTGAGACCCTAACTTCTCAGAAGAGGACACCTGGCTACTGCTAGTACTTCAGGATTTTGAAGGAAGTAACTTATGGGGCTGGAGTTCAGCCTCTGAGGGCAAGTGCTGCCTAGACAGATTATGCTGGAAACCATGGAAAGGGTGCAATGAACTTGATTCTGAAGGAGCTGAAAGAAACTGGAAACAGGCATCAATTGCTGAGGTCAGGAGACGTTGCTGAGACAATGGTTGCAGTAACAGCAAGTGCATAGAGAAAAGCAAATCAATTTTCACTTCTCTCTTAACTATTTGAGTGCCCTATTTATCAGGTCTAACAGAAAGCCAGCTGGCACATAAAGGTGGTTTGTAGAGTCCTAGCTCCAGAACCACAGAGAATAGCAAAGAATGATATATTTGGGACTGAGAGACAAGTGCAGAATAATAGAACATCTACTTTGACTGTATTTATAAAAATTTGCTTGAGTATGCATTTTCTCACTGTTGGAATCAATTGATTATCTAGGTAAATTAATTTTATTGAAACTTTGGTTTTTTGAAAGGCTTTTCTTTGAAAATATTGATTATGAATAATGTTTTATATCCTTTTGATAGGAGTCATATTCATACAATACTTTTTTGAAGAGGTTTTCAACCTAGATTATATATGTGTGCTTATATTTTTCAAACACATTATCTCTATCATTATTTTGCTACTGCTGAACATATTAAAATTTTTCTGTGAGTGAACATGTTGAATGATTCCCCTGCCTTCTCTGGCTTCTCTCTGACATCTAATCGTTTACTCTCCATACTACTTGTAGCTAAGTCTGACTTGGAAATTCCTCCTCTACTAACTTGAGTTCTTTTCCTTTCTCCAACTGGAGTGTGAGTTTAGTCTTATGGTAATTCACTGAGATTAATTTTGCCTCCATCTCTATCATTATATTTTTGACAGGGTACTTTGAGCAGGTTGTAGGAATAGCCATAATTACCTGAAATGTATATTCTTGAGTGTCACTCATTGGTATCGTGTGTTCATTTGATGCTGCTCTTGAGAAATGGCAAATCTACAGGGACACAACCTTCCATTCCAGCTTCATGCAGGATTCAAGTTGTTGTGTCACTCAAAGTCACCTTTAATTTCATTTTCACTTCTTAAGGTCCAGAATGAATATCTTCTGTAAATCTCCAAGGCCCCAAATTATTTTTTTATTGCTTATTGTGAATGTGCTAATTCTACCCTGAGCTCATTGCCTTCTTGAGATTTCTTGTCATACCAAGTTAATTAACAGTTTACCCTCACTGTTGAGTTCATTTAATCATGATCGTGAACCCAGAGTTACAAGTTTGTTAGATACATGATCTCTTCCTAGTTATCAAGTCTTTAATTTTGTCAAATATTTTGTTATTGCACATAAGTGTATATCTCACTACTCTCTGGGAATTTTCTTACTGCCTTTATCTGATGATTAAGCCAATGCCACATATGTTCTATTTTTAATTACAAAGATATCCTACTTTTGCTATAATTTTTTTTGATAGGTTAAGCTGGTCTCTGTGATAGCAATAAATAAATGCTTAAATCTCACTAATGACACATTAAAATTTGTTTCTTGATTTTATAAAGTCTGTTGTGGATCTAGTAGCTAACTTCCAAGCAGTGACTCAGTGATTTGGACAACATGTGTCATGCTATTTGGAACATATGGTTTCTAGATTGGGGCAGAGAGAGATGGAGGGTCACATACTGGCTGTTAAATGTTTTAACACAGAAGTATCACCCATCACTTCTACTCACCGCTAATGATCCATAAATAGTCATATTATCTGGCTTAACTAAAAAGGTGTTGGAAAATGTGGGAGAGCACATAGTTGTATGGGTACATGGTTATATAGAAAGCAGTAAATTTAAAGGCTTACAGGAAAAATAATATTCATGATCATTTTAAAATGTAGTTTAGTTACCCCCATATAATTAGATTCGTAAGTGATAGAAATTTAGGGTGCTTCCAAAGTTCTGCTATTAAAAATGTTTTATGAACATTCTTGCTTAAAATTCTTTGTATAATTCTTACTTAAAATTCTTTGTATAATTATTAATGTATCTCCTTAAGATACATTCTTAGTAACAAAATTCCAGGATAAGAGGTACTATATTTTCCTATACTATGTGGGATAGTGCCATTTATATTGCCACTTCTAATGCTGGGTATTTTGAATCTTTTCATATTTGCTAACATGAAAGGTAAATAGTAAATTTCTCTTGTTTTTATTTGCATTTCTTTAATTACAAATATAATAAAATGTTTAATTGTGACAATTTACCTTTATGATTTATTTAAAAATTTCTATTCATTTCCTTTGCCCAAGTTTTTCTTCTTAAATGAGAATCTTTGCTAAGTTTTGCCCTTGGTTCATACGATGACCCCCAGATACTGTAGTGAGAATTGTGCCTTGCAACCATAATCTTTTGTTGTTTATATTCCTCTTTTATGTGCAGTTGGAGACATTAGAATTCTGACTTAGCTTCACTTTCCCAGATTCATGAGAAAAAGCTAACTATCACATAGGTTGTCCATGGTCCTAAAGACTGGTACAGTTGTAATGGATTATGGGATAAAATAATTGTGTCCCATAAGATATGTAAGAATGGCATGCATTCTTTTTGGTTTTCAATATTTTTCCAGCTAAGTTGTATGTGTTTTTTTAAGGCACATACTACCTGAACAAAACTAAATGATTTCAACTATTAATCTGTATCTTTTGATGACAGTATTTTACTAATATTAAAGGAAGGGTCCTTAGACACCTAAAATGCATTTAATGCAAGAGAAAACCTATTCTATTTTATGATTATTTGATAAAGTAATATCCATATTTAATCTTTACCTATCAAATATGTAAAAGTAATATCTTTGATGTAAAATGTTTTATTACCTTTAAAAATAACTGTATACCTTAGTATAGATAGTTTTTATGTTTTCAGAATAAAATTTTACCTTCAACAGATTGGTTCATTGAAAGAACCTGGAAGATACACCACACTACATTGTGAAAGAGGCACTGAAGAGATGATTTAGCAAGAATATCGTATCAGAATGTTGATACAGAACCCTAGGGACAACAGCGATCAATCTTGTTCAACATTATGAGACTTCTTACTCACTGATGAAGTAAATATGACAGAATAATGGCTAATTCTAGATGCCTATCACACACGCACAGATTTCCCAGCCATAATTCTGTTTCTAAAAGAACCCATTTTACTTTCCTAACTCAATGAATGGTTATTTCTGTGCCTTGTAGTTCACTTTAACATATGTATCTTGCTAAGGATAAAATTGTTTTTATTTAGGATTTTGTTGTGATTCCACAGCATTTAATTATATTATTTAATAAAAATATGGATTTATTTGTTTTTGGAAAAGTCAAAGAAGGAATGTATGATTCAATGTCGTTTCCCCATACATACTATATCCCAAATGGTATAAAGGTCAATGTGATTCTAATATAAATTCCCTGAGAAATTGCATTATAGCAGTTCATGTGAGGAGACACAGATTTTCTATGGTTCATTTAGGTACCTCAGTTTCAAATATTATCAAGTAGATAGTGTCATTGATTTATTTTTCTTTTACACTTAAAAAATGGCTCCAATACTTTTATGGAATTTTTTTCCTATAGCATACATTTACCTCCCTTACATATTACACTTATTTTTGCCAGACATAATTTTGATGGACTTCTTTGTGTATATAAATACATGTAATGTTGTTTTATTATGTATTTTTTAACCAAGTATAACAGAAAACCAAGTTGGATAACTTTATATCTATGGAAAATGATATTTTCATATGGTTCGTTATAAAACACACATTGATGACATTTGGGTAATTTGTATAAGTCGTCTTCATAAAAATCACATTATTCTATTCTGTTAGTCTAGAGGAGAACATAGAAGTTGTATAAAAGGTGTGTGCATTTGCGCACTCGTGTGTGTATGTGTGAGAGAGAGAGAGAGAAAGACAGAGACAGAGTGGATGATCTTTAAGACCCTTTCAAATGCCAAAATTGCAGAATTTCATGATACTATAGTTTCATGACTAAGTCATCTTCCTGTGGGATCTATATGCAGGTGATTAGTCATGGAAAAGCCTTCTTCAGACATTGTGAGCCTTCTTAGAATCAGAGGCCAGGACAGCCTTACTGAGGTTTCTTTTATACTTTATCCTGCTTCTTTTCTTTCATTTTTTTTTAATACTTTAAGTTCTGGGGTACCTGTGCAGAATGTGCAGGTTCATTACATAGGTATGTATGTATCATGATGATTTGCTGCATCCATCACTCGATCATCTACATTAGGTATTTCTCCTAATGCTATCCCTTCCCTACACCCCCTGTGTATATTCACTGACCCCTAAGAGTAAGGGTAGCTCTATTTGCATGAGTGTTCATGGGAAGAGGACCTGCTAATTTCCTTAGACTCTAAGGATTTACACAGTAAGAAACAGATGGCTTTAACCCATCTTTACTCTGAGGTATGGAGACCGATTTGTAGCTGAAGAAAGAGAAAAGAGACTTCTTCCTGGTTTCAGAGAATGACAATTTATGATCTTTCAGATTGCTAGCTTCCAGAGGCAGAGAGTAGGAAGTCAAACAAAAAGAAAAAGGAAAGAAAGCAGATTATGAAGTTTTGTTATTTTTGTCTTCTTAGCTTGCAGATAAGAGGAATACTAAATATACCGAATACCTACAATATAAAGCATTGCAGCAGCTTGACCTCACGGTGACTGGAACCATGTGTATACAAAGAGAAAGAAAGCACACAGAAGAGTTAGCTTCTGTTAAAATGGAAAACATGGAGGAGAAATGAGGAACTTTAACACAAAATAATTTGACACATAAAGATATAAGAAGGCATAAAACATTACCTTAGATTCTGAACTACTTATGTATGACAGGATATAAGGTCTGTGGTTTTTTGGAAGACAATCCATTTGGCTTAGGGGGAAGTAGGCTGACACAAAAATGGCATCAAATTGGCCATTTGCTGGTAGTTGCTCAAGACAGTGAATGGTACGTGGGAAAGACTGTTTTATTAGGATTCTTTTAATTTATATACAAATTTGAAATTTTTCATGACAATACATTTATAAATTATCTTGAAAGATGAAGACAGAATAATTACTATTGAGGATCAATTTAATGACTTGTAAGATCAAATAGAAGAAACAGCTAAGATTTCAGAGCCAAAATACAAACTCACTGAAATTAGAAAGGAAAAGATTAGTGACTTGGGAAAGTGCTAGATAATAGAAATTTAGAAGAAGAATAATGAATACATGAGGACTATAATAATTGAAGAAATGAAAAAGGCAATTTTCTCTGGTTTGCAGAATTATTTTAGTTTCTTAATTGAAAGGGCTTACTAAGTTCCAGGGGGGACTGATGGAAAAAGACACATTTAGGCAAATCCTCCCAAAGTTTCTGATTCAGAAAATAAAAAAATTTTGTGTGTTTTCAAAACAGAAAGTTATACACAAAGAAAAAGTTCAAATTTTCATGGAATTTGTTGTCTTTAATGCTAGTAGAGAAAAGCACAGTGTAATAACATCTGCTAACTATGGAAAGAAAAAAAAAAAAACTACAACTCAGGCATCCTGCACATGGATTAGATAACATTCACCTGTCAGGGTAAGAAGAAGTAAGAACTGATAGGTGGAGCAAGATGGCCGAGCAGACGTCTCCATTGATCATCCCCACTATAGCAATGCCAAATTTAACAAGTATCTACACATAAAAAAGCACCTTCATGGGACAGGCATGGTGGCTCACGCCTGTAATCCCAGCACTTTGGGATAAAGAAAATGTGGTACATATACATAATGGTGTACTATTCGGCCATAAAAAGAATGAGATCCTATCCTATGTAATAACACAAATGGAACTGGAGGTCATTATGTTAAGTGAAATAAGCCAGGTACAGAAAGACTTCATATTCTCATTCATTTGTGTGTGCTAAAAATTAAGAGTTGAACTCATGAATACAGAATAGAAGGAGGGTTATCAGAGGCTGGGAAGGGTAATATGGGAGTTTGGGGGAGTAGGGATCATTAATGGGAACAAAAAATAGAATAAGACCTATTTTTAGAAAAAAGGGTATCTATAGTCAATAATAATTTAATTGTACATTTAAAAATAACTAAAAGATTATAATTAGATTGTTTGTAACATGAAGGATAAATGCTTGAGGTGATGGATTCCCCATTTACTTTGATGTGGTCATTATGCATTGTATGCCTGTATCAATCGATCTCAACCCATAAATATATGCACGTACTACATACGCAGAAAAATTAAAAGTAATGGCATTTTTCTAAAAATTAAAAACAAAAACCCTTAGAGAATATAAGGCCAACATAGGCGATATGAGGAAAATACTTGAGCAAGAATTCTAAGCAAATGAATCAATAAATCACAACAGAGACCTCAGGAGAATGAAAGACAGAGTGGAGAGGAAACATTAATAGGTTAAATGAAGAATCTGAAAGTCAAGGAGCCATAGTGCAAAGATAATCTAATGAAAGTCTGCAATGAAAAGTGCTAAACCATTTCAGTGAATCCAAGGTTTTGGTCTGAGAAAAGGGGCAGGAGTAAGAGCCTGTAAAGTTCTTTTCTGACATTGGATTGGGGACTGGAGGAAAGTATTGACACCTCAGGTCTATGTATTAAGAGAGAGTGTGAGAGATCTGCATCCTACAGAAATAATGTAAACCTTTTTCATATCTTCATGGAAATTTTCAAAAAAGTACATTATGTGATTGATTACAAAACAAATCCAAACAAACTTTTAAAAGTGTACATTTTATAATTAGCATTTTGTAATTATAAATAAAAATAAAATAATATTTAAATACCTGAGTATTAAGAACTAGTAGTCTTATTTAAATCTTAAGGAAGAAACAAAACTTAAATAATTTTTTAAAAAATCAAATAGTTTTCAAGACCAAATAAAAAGCAAGTGGGGAAAAAATACACGTTTCATACTCATAACATTTGGACTTGTTATAATTTAAATTCATTATAATCAGATGGAATTTATAGATTTAAATTCACTTATTTATTTGCTCAACAAATATTCATTGAGCTCCTCTGGGATGTACGACACCTTTCTCACTATTGAGGATGTGGCAGCAAATAAGATCTCCATTGTCCTTGGGTTTTCATTTTAGTTAGGAAAAAATACAATACAAATTAACAGAAAATATATAAGTTGATTAAATAAAAATAAGGCAAAGGAAAGATATAGAGCAGCATTGTAAATTCAGTAGGCATTATTAAAGATAATGGTGACTAGCAAAGGATCACAGGGCTCATTTTGAGAAATCGACTAAAGAAAGGACAAATAAGCCAAAGCAAGTAGGAAAAGAAATAAGGTGAAATTAATTAAGCAATAAAAATGTAAATAGAAAAATATAATCACATTAGAATGAAAAAGAATATTCAATGATGCCATACCAGTTTTTAACTTTGAGAAAAATAACAATGTAGTGATGGTGGGGCATGCAAATATACATATATTGTAAATGTTTCCAGTTAAGAGGGCGTGTATGAATGTATATGTGAGTGCCCACGTGTAAAAATGAACAAGGATTTCAATAAGAAATGGGTTTTAGACTCACTAATTAGGCCAAGGAAAGAGACTCTTCTTACTTTAAGAAAATATCTTTAAAAATGAGGATGATGAGTAAGAACAGCAACAGCATCAATAAACTGCTGTTTTTGTGGATGAAGCAGTTTTAGTTAATTACATTTACCATTTCTTCTTTGTAATATTTTATACTTCCCATTTTGCAGGTGATCAAACTGAGCCTTTTTATCTAAGAACTAGTAGATTAATATTCGCTATTCACCATGGGACTGTTCTACTCAGAATATGCTGGATTAGACTTCAATAATAAATTATCTTCCAAATCTCAGTGGTACTACACAACTAACGTGTGCTTTCCATGCACGCTGCACAGGCACTGTGAGTTGGTTGAATGATCTGTACCATGCAATCACAGAGCAACTTTGGCTAACGGGGACTCTAGCTTCTTGGCCTCTTCATTGACTGGAGCAGAAGTGAACATGGAGCTTCTGCTCATCAACCCTTTGGCCTGTTAGCCACAACTGATCACCTAGTTTTACTTAAGTGCAAGGGGTGGCTGGAAGTAGAGGTTCCAAGAAGATGCAGAGAGCTCTCTACTAGTGAGCGCTAATAATATATGTTCAGTGTTTAACAAGAAGTTACTGGTAAAGCACTTCATTCAGTGGCTATCACATAGAACATTTTCCAGTAAAAGAAATATACTATTATAGCAATAAATAATACCGATTGGAATAAGAATGACACAACTCCATCAGATCAAAAGACATATATTTGAATATGTGATAGCAATAAAATATTATGAAAAATTAGGAAAGTGGATCCATAGGAACTGAATATATATTTTTTAAAAATGGAAATTGGAGAAAGATGTCACAGTTTTTGCTTATTGATAGTAGGTAAATGTACTTCTCAAAAGTGTATGCATTTTGCATAGGTGTATGTAAGTTAGCAAATTTCTAGTCCAGCAGAATCAGAATGTTTCTCTTTGTGCACTTGCGAAGAGTTCAGAAGAGCAGCACAGATGAAAACACAGAGAAATGTCTGAAGGAAACAAATAAAAATATTTTAGATAAGAGAATTGCTATTTACGGCTACAGAAGCAATTAATGGAATGCATATGCTACAGAAACAAAAGTGAAACAAAGTGAGAAAAAACGAATTACCTGTACAATCTTTCTGCAGAGACACAGCAAAGTGATGTGAGATGTACAAGAAAGTGAGGACACACATAAATGCTACAGATTTATATCTGAATTTGTAGGATTAAAACAGGATGATGGGAAGGTTGAAGGAATGGCAACAAACAAGAAATTTTGGAAAATTCAGTTCCTTATGGAACTCTTTCAAACACAAAAATTAGACTTTTTTCTGTGTTTGTTTTTACCAGACACAGGCAGAGATTTAATGAGAGAATGGGGCTATTAGTCAGAGTGAAGAGCCAATTTAACCAAAGATGTTGCAGTTTGGGAGTTGAGAGATAGGATGAAGCTGTGGAGAGGAGCCACCTGTGGACCCACAGGGCCCTGGCCACCCTTTGCAGCTCCACATAAATCCCGAGGCCTGCCAGCACCAACCTTTGGCTGCCTTCTTCTGTAGTATGTTGGGGAAAGGTGAAATGTTTAGCACAAGAATGCAAGGCCTTTTAGATGAGGTATGTCAGGGATATTTAATAAAAGTGATAGAAAGGGATATTAGAATCAGGGAGTGGGGTCATTCACATCTGCAAGCTGGGATTAAAGATTTTCCTAGAACTTTCCTTATTAAGGCTGGAGGCATGATAAGGGATTGCCACAGAAGATGCAGTTCTCTAGTGAATGATATGGTTTGGCTCTCTGTCCTCACCCAAATCTCATCTGGAATTGTAATCCTCAAGTATAGGGGCAAAAAAATCTGGTGGCATGTAACTGAATTACAGGAGTGGTTTCCTCCATTCTGTACTAGTGATTTCTCATGAGATTTGATGGTTTAAAAGTGTGGTACTTCCATCTGCTCTTTCTCTTTCGATGCCGTGTAAGATGTGCCTTGCTTCCCCTTCAGCCATGATTGTGTTTCCTGAGGCCTTCCCAGCCATGTGGAACCATGAGTCAATTAAAGCTCTTTTCTTTAGACATTACCCCAGTCTTAGATATGTCTTTATAGCAGCATGAAATAGGTTAATACAGATGCACTGATATCACAGTCAGACATTAACTTTTAATGAGCAGTTATGTTTCAGACATGATTCTAAACATTTCCTGTATATCATCTGATTTAATCTTCACACTACATGACATCTTATAACCTGTATGTATTATGGGAAATAATTACAATTTAGAAGATAATGCACTTCAGAAGAACAAAGAGAGCTTGGCATGATTGATATAGAATTGTTTTTAGGTATGATGTTTATTTTTTAATATTAAAGGAGAAAATAATGTAAGATAATGACTACTCAGGTTCATTATCTATCATGTAATATTGTAATATAAGAAAGTGTTTTGCTAAATTTTAAAACAAAAAACCAAGACATGAAAAGAATATTATAAGGATAGTTAATCCTAAGGAACTGAAAATTGTGGAAAGGCAGAAAATTATTGCTTAGGAAAATATAAAGCATGCATGTACAGAAATGAGAAAATACCAGTTTTGAAGATGGAGTTATTAAAATATATTTATAAGGCAACAATAATAAATTAATAGCTACTATTTACTGAGTAACTACTGTGTGTCTGTCACTGCTGTAATATTTTGATATGGGCCATTTTATTTAACCTTTACAATATCCCTGCTAGACAGTGATTTTAGAAGGACTTGAATAAAACAAAGGTTCATATGTGCTGCCTTATACGGTGAGCTGTGAGTAAGGGTAAAATGAGTTTCAGGTTGAGAGGGAGTGTCTCAAACTAAATGAAGAATATAGAGAAGAGATGACACCATGACATTTGGTATCCAACTGTTTTACTTTAAAAGACTTTCAAAGTTTCTAAAGTCAACTGTTTAAGATCATGGTGGAAACATGTAAATTATAGGTGTGGAAAAATTATTTAATTTTATTTCAAAAAAAAGAAAAAACCAGGAATGAAGAACTAGTACTTTCGAGATACAGACACTAGGCAGGGCACAGTGGCTCACACCTGTAATCCGAACAGTTTCAGAGGCCGAGGTGGTTGTATCACCTGAAGTCAGGAGTTTGAGACCAGCCTGGCCAACATGGTGAAACCCCAGATCAACTGAAAAAAATATATACAAAAGTTAGCCAGGACTGGCAGTGGAGTGCCTGTAATCCTAGCTACTCTGGAGGCTGAGGCAGATGAATTGCTTGAACCTAGAGGGCAGAGGTTGCAGTGAACTGAAATAGAGCCATTGCACTGCAACCTGGGTGACAAGAGCAAAACTCCATCTCAAAAAAAAAAAAAAAAAAAAGATACAGACTTTGTTTCCAGTAGCAAAAATATATAAACCTATGAATATGCAATGGATTTGACAGAACATTCCCAAAAGGGAAAACATATTATATAATAAATTTGGACAAAATAGGTTATGGCAAAGCAATAAAACAGTTCTATGTTGAGTTAATTAGAAATTACTGTGTGGATCTTTGCGGGAGACTCATTTCTATGTATTATATGTAAATAAATTTAATAACTACTTGTGAAGATCAAATGAATGATGGACATGGGAGAAATCTGAAAGGATATTAAAGTGCCAAACAGATGTAAAGTAATTTTAATCCCTCTGTTTAGTGAAGTCAGTCATTTGATCAGCTATTGTGACAGTTTTCTTTTTGAAATCAGCTCTGATTTACATTTAAAGAGACCAAGAGATATGCAGAAGTGTGTGTGTAAGAGGCAGAGAGAGAGAAAGAGAAAGAGAGAATGAGAAACAGAGACTGAGAAAGAGATCGAGGCCAGGAATCTGAGGTTGCACTCCAGTAACTAGTTGTAGAAACTTTGTAGTTACTTATGCTTGGTAAGCCTCAGTAAGCCTTGGTTCCCTCAATTACAAAATGAGGATGGGAGATGAGCTTAGGTATAATGGTTGTTTTGAAGACTAAATGAGATTACCTTTGTCAAGCATTGACTTCAGTTGCTTGTCTTTTAAATGTATTCGCACATCAGACATATTATACTGTATTACCATATTGTTTCTTTATAAGTCTATATTCACATACGACACATTTATTCAAGTAAGACAAGACTTTCCTTAAAAACTGAAACAGTGAAGTAATATGTGCTGGAGCAGAGGTTTCTGTTAAAAACAACATTCACTGAATAACTTCTAGTAAGTTCTTACCATGTCTTCCATTCTGGCTGGGGATAAGAATAAATATTTCTGTAATAAACAGAAGTAATATTTGATAAATGTGAAATCTGAGAGATGAAGTGGTTACAGTATTGACAGAATATGAATATTTTTTATTTAAGGGAAGGCTTGATAGAGAAGTTGGTGTTTACATTAGCTTTGAAGGGAGTGTCAAATTTTTACTTTATTTTATTTTATTTTATTTCTATTTTATTTTTTGAGACAGGGTCTCACTCTGTCACCCAGGCTAAAGTATAATGTCACCATCTCAGCTTACAGCAGCCTCCACCTCTTGGGTTCAAGCAATCCTCCCTCCTCAGCCTCCAGAGTAGCTGGGACTGCAAGCATGTGCCACCTCGCCTGGCTAAATTTTCTATTTTCTATAGAGATGAGGTTTTGTCATGTTGTCTAGGCTGTTCTGCAACTTCTGGGCTCAAGCAACCCACCAGTCTTGACCTACTAAAGTGCTGGGTTACAGATGTGAGCCATTGTGCCTGGCCTATTTATAGATATTTTAGGATAGAGGTGTGTATGTGTGTGTCTGTGTCTGTGTGTCTATGTGTCTGCATGTCTGTGTGATGCAATTTCAGAAGAAAGATTACCCAGAGAAGAAATGTAGGAAGTGTGGAATGTTTTCAAGGAATGGCACTAACTTGGTAAAATAATATATTACTCTAGAATTTATCTTCTTTCTTTGATTTCCTTCTTACTCATACTTCTCTATTTTTATTTACTCTTCACAAAATTTAAATATACAGTAATCCATAAAGCTATGCTATCCTTCACTCAGATCATTTTTGCCATATTTTCATAAGATTTAAAAAAAAAGAACACTATGAATACAATTGAAGAAACTCTATTCTTCTGTCATATCCCTCTCTTCCTCCTCAGGATTAATAGCTGTAATAAAATTGAGAGTGAGTCTTTTCTGTCCATGTGTTTAAACATTTACCATATATGTAATATTCATAAATAATGTACAGTATCATCTTATCTTTGTTAAACTGGTATCAGTATCTTACCATAGTGTTATCTTTTTTTTAACTCATCCTTAGGTTTTTGAGTTTTATTCAAGTTGACATATTAAGATTCAGTTCACTCACTGTAATATCTAATTTGTCTACAACCTCTCCAATAAGACTTTCAGAAGGTATTTTCCACTGGAACTGCTCTTTTCAATGTCAGCAATTATCCAATTCCTAAATTCAATGGATGGTTAGTTTTCTAATCTTCAATTTATCAGCAGAACTGGATTCAGATGACTTCTCTCTCGTTCTTAATGAAGCAAGTTCTTTTAAATTATGTGAAACAATATTCTCCTGATTTCACTGTATCTCTTCAAGTGACTTTCAGTTTCTTGTGTACCTGCCCTTATCTAGATTCTAAATATTGAAGTTCCTCAGGGCTTGATCTCAGCTTCTTTGAGAAAAAAAAATAAAAGATCAAGTTACTTCTCCCCACAGTCTTTTCCTTATCTGCTTCCATGACTTTAATAGCCTCTCTAGCTGGTGATTCTCAAATCTAGATGCCTCCAGTTTTGGCTATTTCCAAGGTTCATATGTTTTCTTTTCTTTTCTTTTCTTTTTTTTTGTTTTCTTTACTGGGATATCTCTAAATTGTCCTTGATTTTTCTCTTTCCTTCATAGCGTTCTCCTCCCTCATTCTCATCAAATGCATTAATATTCGAATTAGAAATATTTCAAGATACAATGCAAGTCTTCCCTTTACAAAGGTTTTGGTATCCATCGCTGTCATTTTAGTCCAGGCTGACACTATCTTTCACCTGAAGTTTTTGAAATTACCTCCCACCTTGTCCCCTGATTCTTCTCTTGCCTTTTTAAACCACTCCCCGAATAAAGGACACAGTTTTTCTTTTAATTGTAGAATTGATTATATTACTTTACTGATGAAATTCTTTTAAAATTTCCCCTTGTTGGGATCTGATTAAATTCCAGAGCTTCTGTAGAGCAAAAGAAACAATCATTAGAGTGAACTGGCAACCAACAGAATGGGAAAAAATTTTTGCAAGCTCCCCAACTGACAAAGGGCTAATATCCAAAATCTACAAAGAACTAAAACAGATTTACAAGAAAAAAAAAACTCATTCAAAAGTGGGCAAAGGATATGAACAGATGCTTTTCAAAAGAAGACATTTATGAGGTCAACAAACATATGAAAAAATGCTCATAATCACTGGTCATTAGAGAAATGCAAATCAAAAGTACATTGAGATACCATCTCACGCCAGTTAGAATGGCGATCATTAAAAAATCTGGAGACAACAGATGCTGGAGAGGATGTGGAGAAATAGGAACACTTTTACAATGTTGGTGGGAGTGTAAATTAGTTCAACCATTGTGGAAGACAGTGTGGCGATTCCTCAAGGACCTGGAAATAGAAATTCCATTTGACCCAGCAACTGCATTATTGGGTATATATTAAGAGGATTATAAAACATTCTATTATAAAGACACATGCACACGTATGTTCATTGTGGCACTGTTTACAATAGCAAAGACCTGGAACCAACCCAGATACCCATCGATGATAGACTGGACGGGGAAAATGTGGCACATATACACCATGGAATACTATGCAGCCATAAAAAATGATGAGTTTGTGTTCTTTCTAGGGACATGGATGAATCTGGAAACCATCATTCTCAGGAAACTGACACAAGAACAGAAAATCAAACACTGCATGTTCTCACTCATAGGCGGGTGTTGAACAATGAGAACACATAGACACAGGAAGAGCAGCATCACACACTGGGGTCTGTTTGGGTGGACTAGGGGAGGGACAACGGGGAGTAGGGAGATTTGATATCCTTATGCCCTACAAAGTCCTGTATGATCTGGTCTCCCTTTCAGTCTTTAAGTTTACAAATCTCTGCCTCTCTGCCTTGCTCATTACTTTCCCATTGTAGTATTGGCCTTTAAAAAAATTTTCTGCTTCACTGATACATAATAATATTTTACATAATTAT
Source organism: Plecturocebus donacophilus (assembly GCA_004027715.1). Lineage (NCBI taxonomy): Eukaryota > Metazoa > Chordata > Mammalia > Primates > Pitheciidae > Plecturocebus > Plecturocebus donacophilus. The sequence goes on along the minus strand of PVKP010003618.1, from coordinate 82,322 downwards.
GGGGTACATGTGGTTATTTGTTACATGCATAGAATGTATAATGATCAAGTCAAAGTATTTGAGGTATTTTTCTCCTTGAGTATTTAATTGATGTTTGTTGGTGATGTTTCAAATCCTCTCTTCTATCCCCTTTGAAATATACATACAATATACTGTTGCTACGTATAATCACCCTAGTCTGCTATCAAACAATACAATTTATTTTTTCTAACAGTATTTTAGTACCTATTCACCAACCTCTCCCTTATTATACCACAATCAATGTATCTTGTCTTAGACCCTTAGCACATCACTCATCCTGCAGGCACCATTGCTCTTCACATGGCTGTCAGCTTCTCTTCAAGTCTCATCTTACATGTTGTCACATTAGATATGCCTTCCCTGTCCACGTAATTTATATTCCTCTCTTATATCGCTCTCTAGTCATCCCTGTTAATTATTCTCTATTAACATGTAAAAATGTTTTGAGGGGCTTCCCAAGTTGATATAAAGTTGATACTCAGAAATAGGGAGGAACCATAAGAAGTTAAATGACCAGATGACCTCAGTTTTGGTCACACCACAGAAGCAGCCTAGCCAGAATGTTGATGCTATTCATTCCTGCACACTCGTGTCCTACTGGATACTGGTGGCTCTTGTAGACAGTATATCTTCTACTCCTGGAATGAATCCAGCATCCTAGATTCAAGTCCTAAGTATTTCCATTTGATAGAGTTTCCAAATAGGCTCATCCAACAGCAGATTTTCAAACATAGAAAAGGTGCTTAGATGCTAGGTAAAAAAAATAAATATATATAAATAAAACCAAATGTCTGTTGTTAATACAAAGTGATTTGCGATTGCATATTCACTGATTTATCTGTCTTCCATATCCCATGATTAGTGTGTTAGGTCCATAGAGGTGGAACAATGATTGACTCATCTCTGTGTTCCTAGAATCTACTAGAGAATAATAGGGGCATAATGAATATTGGTTCCATGTCATCCAAATTAAAATAACACATTTTAAAAATAAATGACAGGTAACTAAAGTCCATGTGTCATTAAAAGATTTACTTTCTCTTCAAACTCAGTTTTAGTTTTATCCTTTGGAAAACATCTGGCTACATATGTAATGCCTCAACTTCATGGTATTTCTTTTATGTTTGTGGGAATGATGAGGGCAGGAAGGTGCCCTTTACGCAGAGCTAAATATCTGACCCTAATCAGCAATCTTTTGTAAGAGCAAACTGAAGTGGGCTACGGGAACACAGCAAAAAAGTTTTGATGAGTACGTCTTTAGTGATTTTTAAGTTTTGCTGACCTCCTTAAAAGTTCTCAAGACATATTTTGTTCAAAATTGCAATGTTCAAGTGCCCCTTAGAGCTCTCTGTGACATTGACTTGATGGCATTGAGTTTCAAAAAAAAAGAAAAGATCAGAGGTAGACTTCATTTCACAGCCGAATCCATTAGATGTTTTTGGAGGATTTCCAAACAGAAAAGAGAATAGCTACTTTCTGTTTTCTCAAAAAATATAATGATGGATCCCCTATCTCACAATTCTGATGCTTAACTCACCGAATTGACTGAAATAATGGCAAAAATGAGGTATTTTATTAATAATTACTCTATTTTTCTCGACTTTACGTTGGTTGTGATGTGGGATAAACGCTTTTGAAGTTATCATGCTAGCTCAGTAAAATCCCACAAAAATGTAAATGTTCTGTTCAGAAAGAAATGGGTTTTAATTTCTAGTGAAGTGAGAATCAAGTAAATTACAGAATGCTGAAGTTCAAAAAATATAATTTTAAATAAAATTGGATTATATTGAAGAACTGAATAGCTGAATCACATGCTAAATGCATCTATAACTCTTTATGAAAATGTCAAACTGTTTTCCAAAGGAGTGGTTTTTATACTACCAACCGCAGTGTGTAAAATTTCTGTTTCTTCCAGATCTTGCCAATGGTTGGTATGGCCAGGCTTTTAAAATTCCAGTCCTTTCAAACAAGTATATAGAGGTAACTGACTGTGGGTTCTTTTTATTTTGTCTTTAAAAATTTTATTTTTAAGCTCAGTTGAGGTAATTGATATGCAAAATTTTGCCTATATTTAATCCATACATTTTGATGAGCTTAAATATATGCATAACTCCATGATACCATCACCACAGAGTACTAAACATAACTATTACCTCAAACATTTCCTTCTATTCTTTTTTCGTGTGTGTGTGTGTAGTGCGTGTTTATAGTAAGAATATTTAACGTGAGTTTTAAGATCTGTGGTTTTAACATAGATTATACTTTTAATATTTTAAAACATAAAACACCATATTGTCAACTATAGGTGCAATGCTGTGCAGCAGATCTCTAGAACCTATTCATCTTGCATAAGTGAAACTTTACATTCATTGAGCAACAATTTTCCCTTTCCTCCTCCCTAGCCCTTGACAAACATCATTCTATTCTTTGCTTTTATGAGTTTGATGATTTTAGATACCTCATATGAGTGCAACAGTTAGTCCTTGTGACTGGCTTATCTCACTTAGCATAACATCTTCTGTGTTCATGTTGTTACAGTGATACAATTTGCTTCTTTTTAAGGGTAAATAATATTCCATTGTATATATTTATATATTATACTTTATTTACTCAGCTGTCAATGTGTATTCAGGCTAGTTCCATATCTTGATTATTGTGATTAATACTGCAATGAACATAAAACCACAGATAACTACATGATTTGAACTAAAATTCTTTTGGATTTATATATCTAGAAGTGGGATTGCTGGATTACATGGTGACTCCATTTTTAATTATTTGAAAAACCTCTACACTGTTAACAATACTGAATGCATAGTCTTATATTATTACTGACAATGTAGAAGGGTTCCCTTTCCCCACACTCTGGCCAACAGTGATTATCTTTTTTTTTTTTTTCTCATAGTAGCCACCCTAACAGGTGTAAGGTGATCTCTAATTGTGATACTGATTTGATTTGCTTTTCTTGGATGATTAATGATGTTGATCACTTTCATATACATCTTAGCCATTTGTATGTTTTCTTTGGTTAAATGTCTATTCAGGTTGTTTGTTCATATTTTTATTAAGTTATTTGTTTCTTTGCTACTGAAAAGTAGGAGATTTTGACAGAAGTCACACTTTCATGGTAAAAATGCTCAACAAATGAAGGTATAGGAGAAATGCACCTCAATATAGAAGAAACACAATGAAAGCTATTTATATCAAGCTCACAGCTAACATCATACTCAGTGGTGAAGAACAAAGTTTATTCTCTAATATCAGGAACAAAACAGTAATATCCACTCTTCTCTTCAACATAAAACTAAAAGTCCTAGCCAGAGCAATTAGGCAAGAAAAAGATATGGAAGGAATCTGAACCAGAAAGGAAGAATTAAAATTATCTGTTTATAAATGACAGGATTTTATTTGTAGAAGATCCTAAACCTTCCACACATACCTGTTAGAAATAAAAGACAAATTAAGTAAATTCTCAGGGTATATAAAAAACATACAAAATAGTGGAATTTCTATCTACTTACAATGGACTATCTGAAAAGAGAATCAAGAAAATATCATTTATAATAAAATCAAAAATAAAATAGGCATAAATGTAACCAAAGATGTGAAAGACGAATCCACTAAAAACTACAAAACAGATATGAAAGAAATTAAAGCAGACACTAATAAATGGAAAGTCATGTCATATTCATGAATTGGAAGAATTTATATTGTTAAAATATCCATAGTATCAAAATAATCTACAGATTCAGTGCACTCCGTATCAAAGTCCCAATGGCATTTTTTATAGAAATAGAAAAAAAAATCTAAAATTCATAAGGAACCACAAAACACCACAAATAGCCAAAGTGATTTGAGAAAGAACAAAGCTGGAGGCATCACACTTCCTGATTTTAAAGCTTATTATAAAGCTAAGCAGTGTGGTGCCAGTATAAATACAGACACATATTCATAATAGCAAAAACATGGAATCAGCCCAGATGCCCATCAATGGTAGATTAGATAAAGAAAACGTGATACATATACCATATGGAATACTGTACACCCATGAAAGGGAGTGAAATCATATTCTTTGCAGCAACATAGAAAGAGCTGGAGGCCATAATCCTAAACAAATTAATGCAGGGACAGAAACTAAATACTGCATGTTCTCACTTACAAGTGAAAGCTAAACATTGAGCACATGTGGACATAAATATGGGAACAGTAGACACTGTGGACTACTAGATAGCAGAGGGAGGACGGCGGGTTAAAAAACTACCTCTTGGGTACTATGTTTACTACCAGGCTAAGGGGATCTGTTCTCCAAACCTCAGCATCATGCAATGTTCCCATGTAGCAAAACTGCACATGTACCCTCCTGTATCTAAAATAAAAGTTAAATATAAAAAATAATACAGAAACATAGACCAAATGGAAAGAGAAGCCAGAATTACGCCAACACATATAGAACCAACTGATTTCTAACAAGGATATCAAAGGCCCATAATGGGAAACAATGCTTTCATCAGCAAATCATGTTGAGAAAGCTAGATATCCACATGCAAAAGAATGAAATTTGACCCTTATTTTACAGCATACACAGAATCAACTAAAAACGGATTAAAGAGTTAAAAGTAAATATGTGAATCTATAAAGCTTCTTGCAGAAAACAGAGCCAAGTCTTCCTGACATAGGTTTTTAGCAGTGATTTATTGGATTTGACACCCAAAGTCCAGGCAACAAAATCAGAAACTGCGAAATGGGACTACTTCAAACAAAAAAGTTCTGCATGGCAAAGGAAACAATCAACAGAATGAAAGAGGGCAACCTATGGAATTGAAGAAAATATTTGCAAGCTGTCTGTCTGATAAGAGACTAATAGCACTGTGGTTTTAATTTGTTTTCTCCTAATGACTCTGAGGATTTTTTTATGTGCTTATTTGCCAACTATATATCTTATTTAGTGAAGTATTTCATCAGATTTCTAGTTCATTTTTATTGATGTTACCATTTCTTTTCGTATTACTGAATTTTGAGAATTCCCTGTATATTCCAAAAACCCATTATTTTTTACATATATGACTTGCAAATATGTTGTATATGAAGGCATATATTTATACAAAATCTTTTATATGGATATTCATAATGATATTATTTCTAATAGCCCAAAACAGAAAACAATCCATATTGCCATCAACAGATGGATGAAAAAACACACTAGTATATCTATACCATGAATAGTATTCAGCAATAAAAAAAACCTATTGATATATGTGGTAACATGAATTAATATTATGCATAGTGAAGGAACCTAGTTACAGATGTACATACTAGATGATTTCATTTACATACAATTTTAGGAAATGCAATCTAATCTATAGTGAAAGGAACTAGTGATTGGGGACAAGGTAAAGCTAAGTGGCATGAATTAGGGATGGGAGGAATCTTTTTAGAGTAATGAATATATTGTTATGATTGTAATAATTTATACATATATTAAAACTTATCAACTGATGTGCTTTAAATATATGCAGTTTATTTTTTGTTAAAATAAACTGTACTTAACAAAGTATACTAGGGGAGTTCTTTTTTTTTTTGGAAAAAGGTTTTGCTCTGTCACGGGCTGGAGTACAATGGTATGATTTTGGCTCACTGCAGCCTCAATCTCCTGGGCCCAAGTGATTCTCCACCTCAGCCTCTTCGGTAGCTGGTACTACAGGCACTCGCCACCACACCCAGCTAATTTTTGTCTTTTATGGAGAGATAACGCTGTGTCATGTTGCCCAGGCTGGTCTCAAACTCTGGGCCCCAAGCAATCCACCTGCCTCGGTCTCTCAAAGTGATGGAATTACAGGTGTAAGTCACTGCATCTGGCCTAGAAATTTATTTTTTTAAAAGATAATTAAAGTGAAAAATCATTTCCTTATGCAAATTACCCCTCTGCGGTCCTAATGCAGTGTGTGTAAATTTCGCATTGTCATTTGGGTATAGTTCTCATCTGTGAGATGCCTGTCTCAGCACCTGGCCACTCATTATCATCTTTTAGGTCTCTTGAAAAAGTATCTAATGCTGTATTTGCCTGTGTGCTGAAGCTGACACCTTACCAACCCCTTACCAAGGCCTCAGCAACCTGGATGGATCCCTTGATTCTATAGGGGTCAGTGCAGAGATGCCACATCTGTCTCTCATTCCTTCAGGAAGCTTCACTTGGCCAGCTGTAATGGGAGGTCCCTGTATTAAATCTGTAAGAGCTTACGTAGAGTTTGTTTCCCTAATTACACATCATAGCCCAAATGTACATAACACGATCTTCTGCTTAATGTTTCTGTATTTTCCTATTCCACAGCTGAAGCAGGACTTTTGGTTTTTATTCAATCAGGCATTTGTTTAAATTATCCCACCAAGTAATGGTAAGATAATTTAGTAACAATTTAGTCTCGATTCCAACCTACTTATGTCATGGTTAACTGGTAACAGATATTTTATACCATTTTTGCTGTTAATTATTGTCAATTAAATATTCACAGCTGAAAGCAATTTATTTAAATAGTGAAAGATCTCTTCTGAGAGATATATCCAGCATATCCTGGGGGGAAGCAAAATAGGAAGTCACCACTTGAGTATGATTTGAGTAGTGCCAAAAGGCACTTATGTAAAAATATCAGAAATGTTTCCTCTGGCTGGTACTGCAACGAGGGCTAACTTTCCCATGACTGCCATTTTGTATTACAGATCTTACCAATAATCAATGCATATTTTTATCTAGTTAGAGCATGACACTTTCTAGAAAATGAAGTATACCAGATACTACTTTGGTACAGGCACAAATATAACATAAAATAAATTTTGAGTAGATCTTACATTAAAATGGATAAACTTCCTATTGTTCAGATATTATCAAAACATACACACTTAGAAAACTTGATGTGTAATTATAATTTTAATCCATTTTAAATTATTTTGGGAACTTTTAAATATTTGGTATTTTATCTAAGGGATACTATTTATCCATGTTATGGATACTAATTTGAACTTTCCATAAAATTATGGCCAACATGGTGAAACCCTGTCTCTACTAAAAATACAAAAATTAGCTAGGTGTGGTGGTGTGCACCTGTAGTCCCAGCTACTCGGGAGGCTGAGGCAGGAGAATCACTGGAACCCAGAAGGTGGAGGTTGCAGAGAGCTAGAATTGAGTTGAGATCGCATCATTGCACTCTAGCCTGGCGACAGAGCGAGACTTTGTCTTAAAAAAAAAAAAAAAAAGAAAAACCCTCAAAACCATAAAAGAATGACCCATGTGGCTTAATAACATTTTTGTACTATACATATGTACATTATATATATTTTTGAGATGGAATCTCACTCTGTTGCACAGGCTGGATTGCAGTGGTGCAATCTAGGCTCATTGTAACCTCTGCCTTCAGGGTTCTAGCGATTCTTCTGCCTCAGCCTCCTGAATAGCTGGGATTACAGGTGTGGGCCACCACATCTGGCTAACTTTTTTTGTATTTTTAGTAGAGATGGGGTTTCATCATGTTGGTCAGGCTGGTCTCAAACTCCAGAACTTTTGATCTGCCTGCTTCGTCCTCCCAAAGTGCTGGGATTACTGGTGTGACGCACCACACCCAGCCTGTTTCTGTTTCCTAATTAAATACAAAATTTTTTTATCCTAATTCAAGTAAAATGTACTTATACATATGTGATGGGCCAGGTGTAATAATTTAAATATGTTCATTGTGATATAAATGTTTTATAGTATTAATCATTACATGAGATTATATTGTTTTGTTGTTGATTTTGGTTTCCTATGAGAAAGGAATTTTGACTTTCATTTTCATTGCTGGCTGCTCAGTGCTGAATAGAAGGCCTAGCATAGGTACATACACACTCACATTCACATACACGATACATACATACTCACATTCACGTACATATAATTGAAAGGCAAGTAAACATGAATTATATGTTTGCAGACTCACTACTTTGAAATTAATTTCAGGGATATGTTTCATGCGAAAAACAATTTCATATTAAGTTGCGGAATATACTCACATTTATTTCAAGGGAGGTTCTGATTTTGTCACTGTGTTGTCAATGAGATTTTGTTCCACTCTCCTAGAAAAAAGGTGATTCCCATGAATAGGTAAAGACTGAACACTGATAGAAGGATCATTTTACATGTATTATTAACGTTTGCTTTGATAGGCCTATTGGTGAGAGAAGAAAGGTCAAGTATAAACACAATGCATATCCTGGGATCTAGGCCTTCATTAGCCTTCTCTGCTTTGGAGGTCATGTAAAGAAACTTCTTTAAGGAAAGACAAAATGGGTGGTTAGCCTTTGTAATCAAATGTATTCATATATTCATCACTAATAGAATATTTTCAGATCATTTTTGGACACCAAAACATCTTTCTCCCTTACATATCTCCTCTGCTTGTCCAAAGGAATAAAAACTCCTTATGATGTTACTACTTTTCTAAGTCATTTCTCTCTTTTTTGCCTATAAAAGATGTACTTTATTTTTTCCAGCTTTATTAAGGAATAATTGTCAAATAGAAATTGTATATATTCAGAGTATACAATGTGGTTTGATGTATCCATACATTGTGCAATGATTACCCCAATCTATATCATTTCTTTTTCTTTTTTTTTGAGATAAGAGCTCACTCTGTCACCCAGGTTGGTCTTGAACTCCTGGTCTAAAGCAATCCTTCCACCTCGACCTCCCAAAGTGCTGGGATTACAGGTGAAAGCAACTTCACCCAGCTGTTTCTTAGCCATAATAAAAGCTTTCAGTTTCTCTTACAGCCAACATTGAAAGGAAGATTAAAAATAGTTTTACATTTCTATGTGTAAGCTTTTTTCATTGGAATTAGGGAAGAAAAAAGTAGTAGTAGAGTTCACAGATATAAATACTCGAAAGCATTTAAAGTTATGCTTTATCAATAAATCAATTTACAATACATATGGGATATAAAACAGTGAATAAAATATTATCTTATTTTTCACTAGAATTATGAGTTTACATAGCAAATATTTATAACACTTTGTAATATTTAGAAATATTGTCATTGTTTCTTAAGTTTAAGAGATATTTATGATATTAAAAGTAAAAGCACTGACTATAGTAAATACAGCACAGCGATAGATGTATTGGTAAGTTATATGCTTTTCTTAAACTAGCATTAACTTTAGTTATATATTGAAATACAACTAAACGGCAATGGTTGCAATTTTTTATGATTTGTGCTCTAGGTACCTCTAGCAGGAGTCGTTGCTTATTAACTAACAGCTAGATATTGCTCAAGTTATAGCTGTTTACTAATAAAGCAAAGTTATTTTGCTGTAACTGACTTTTGTTGAAGAAAAGTCTAAGGGTCATATCTGCTACAGGTTAAAGCTGACAGAGATTAATTTAAATTTATTCAGCAGTTCAGCAGAGATGACGATGGTGAGAAAGGTGGTAGTCGTAATTTATTTGTAGTCTGAAAATGTTCTGACCTTATATGCTTTCTAAGCTATGAATGGATGATTTCTAAATGGCTCACCATTCAGAATGTGTACTGACAAATAAAATTCCATAATACAAGACGAATAATATGGCAGGGGAAGTTTAAAGCCAGTGTCCACAGCAGGAACTCTCTATAAAAAATTGTATATTTCAGATTCATATTTAAATTTGTTTCCTTCCTGCCTTCCCTCCTTCCCTCTTCCTTCCTCCTTTCTTTCCCTCTTTTTTTTTTCTTTCTGACAACCAACTTAGTCTGTCTTAGAGATGATTTATATTGGTGAACAGTATACAAGAATGATTTCCTCTTTAAAGAAATCCACATTTCCAAAGTAAGAAACACAAAAGAATGGACTCTAGACAGCACATGAAAAAGATCTTGCATTTTATTTTTCATTTAGTAGTCAACTTTACTTCTGTTTTCTTGTACATTAAATCCCATGGCCGTCTAGAAACAGAACTGTAAAATAAGTAAAGTTTGCTTTATTTCTCCCTGCCTGTTAGCTCTTTCTTCACAATTTTTGAGCTCCCTTCTATGATACTAGGTACCTAAGGACCCTTTCCTGCCTCTCCTTATTTCAGTATTTAAAATAAAGCTTTCCTCTGTGGCATATGATTCTATAGCACTCTCACATGAGAAAATCGAAAGCTTCCGTGTTGATGGAGCATATAGCTTTAATACTGTCACCTGCATGAGCACATGGAATGTTCTGTAGTAAAGGCACTGTTAACTGCATTACATAAAGAAATATGGTTTGGAAGGGTTAAATGACATAACTCATATCAATCAGTTAGTCAACGACTGAAGTGGAACAAAAACTCAGGTCTTTAGACTCATACTTCAACATTCTCCCAATAGCATTACTTTGAAAAGAAACTGGTTAGTTAATTCATGTGTGATGTTTATCTATGATAGAGACTCCCTTTACCATTTATCCCAGAGTACATTACATTGAGAACAATTTCTAAACCAAATCAAGTTTATGAACTGGTAGAAGACTATTACACAGTAGGGTTTCAGTTGCTAGCAAGAGAGTATTGGCAGGAGAAATATTGTCACAAGGGTCTTCTTAATATTCTTCTGGTCACGAGAAACTATTCACTTTACCTGCACATAAAGCAGATCTTTGCACATCTGATAATTGCTTACCCATTTATTAAATAGAAAACTATATAATTATTTTTTATCTCTTAAATATTGGCAATAGACATAAACAAGAAAACTATTTTTGTATAGCACAATTATTTAGAGCACAGGCTTTGAAATCAGACAGAATTGGGTAGAAATTCTGACTCTGTATCTTACTAGTTCTATGACTGAGGTTTGGTTAATTAATCTCTCACAGTTCTTATTTATCTCAATGGGAAATACAAATGATCAGGTCTAGTACTCAGCTGTATGCCCCCTATGGCTGTACTTGTTACTAAATCCTCAAATATTTAAAAGAAAGAATGGCATTTAAAAAGTTGTACCACTTTTCAGATGACTATTGTATTAGTCTGTTCTCACATTGCTATAAGGAAATACCAGAAACTGGGTAATTTATGAAGAAAAGAGGTTTAATTGATCACATTTCCACAGGGCTGGGGAGGCCTCAGGGAACTCACAGTCATGTAGAAAGACACCTCTTTGCAGGGTGGCAGGCGAGAGAATGAGTGCCTGGCAAGAGTGAAGGGGGAAGTCCCATATAAAATTATCAGGTGTAATGAGAACTCACTCACTATCTCAAGAACAGTATGAGGAAAACATGATTCATGATTCAATTATCTCCTCCTGACCCTGCCCTTGACACAGGGGGATTATGACAATTCAAGGGGAGATTTGGGTGGGGACACAGAGCCAAATTATATCAACTACTTCATCTCAGCAATACACTTTTTCTATCTTGTAATTTACTAAATGAATACTATGAAGAAAAATGCTGACACTTCAGTTTCGTCAAAGAGACAGAAGTTTACCAGTTTATTCAAGATACCAGCTTTCGGTCAGAGAATATCATTAAAAAATGTTTCAGTTAGTACTGTGTTAGCATGCTTGCTCTGTAGTCTTATATCAGGTGAGAGGTATGAAGAACTAGGTGCTTTTCCGACATTTCAGTATGCTGTGAACATGCCCTAGTTTCATGCGTTTCCAAGTGATCTCAGGCTTAGTCTTTTATGTGTGTGCTACAGGTATTTTCCCTTTGTGTTAATAACCATTTTTAAGTACAATTTGAGTGCAAAATAATAATGCACCTCCCAAAATGTTCGAAAGTCAATCATTTAGATTTTCCTTTCTCTATTTCCTTCCCCAGTATGATTTTTCAGCACCTTTATCTACCTGCTATTGAGACTTCTCTCCTTCCTTTGGTCAACACGGTAAACTTTCATGAAATTGGCTTGTTGTTTAGAGTGTTCATTTTTTTCTATCTGAAAATTATTGGAGTGTCTTTTGTCAGAATGAAGTGCATCACAATTTTTTTCCCATTAAAATTAATGGAAATTTTAAGAAAATTAACAGCTGTGCAACTAATGACAGCTAATTGCACAAACACATTAAAATTATTTCATAAGGGATCACAGTTGGTAAATAATTATTGCTCTGAATCCTCTAAGTGCCTCACCCCACAAACCTGATCACTTGATCTAGTGCCTCACCCCACAAACCTGATCTAGTGTTTCTCTAGAATGCCCTGCCCAAATTTCCCCCAACCTAGCAATGAAAAATGCAGGACTAGACTCAGCAGATGCCCTTCAGAACCCAGATTCATCACTGCTGGCTTGCATTCTGAATGATCTATGCTCTAGCTATGCATGATATTTAATGTTGTGAACATTTCACATAATGACAATAATAATGTAACCTATTACAAAGAGTAGTTTGGGGAATGAAATTATGTAGTACATGCAGAGAACTAACACAATTTTATAAAATGGTCAATACTCTGCAAATAGTAGCTATTGTTATTTCACTATGTTTGAAGATATAACAATGTAAAAATCTATATATTTGAATAAGTAAACATTTAAATATATCAATTTTATAATGATGTTGTGGTAAACACAGGCTTCTATATTTGATATCTTCAATTGTATTTCCTCTATAAGGAATGATCTATTTGATTTTTGAATTGGATATCCATTGGATTGCATGAAGTCCAAAACAGGTAACAATGCATAATTAAAATCAGAAATCTTTGCAATTTATTTTTTCAAATAATTTTACTCTAACAAATGCTAAGGCAGAAAACCTCTTTTAGCATAAATACATGTGTATGTAATTAACATTTAACTTTATAATCAATTTAAGATTGCAATTTTATTGATAACATTTTCATGAAATTGGTATATGACTCAAACTTAGTTACATACTACTTATCTTGGGTGATTTAATTATTAATTTTTTTAAAGTTTAGATTCGGAGGTACACATGCAGGTTTGTTACATGAATACATTGCATCATGCTGAGGTTTGGGTTTCAATCGAAATTGTCACCCAACTAATGAACATAGTACCCAATTAGTAGTTTTCCAACCCTTGTCGCCTTCCTCCCTCCCCACTTTTGTAGTCTCTAGTGTCTGTTGTTCTCATCTTTATGTCCGTGAGTGCCCAGTGGTTAGATTCCACTAAGAAGTGAGAATATATGGTATTTGGTTTTCTGTTTCTGTGGTAATTTACTTAGGATAGTGGCCTGCAACTACAACCATGTTGCTGCAAAGGACATGATGTAACATTTTAATGGCTGTATAGTATTCCATGAGGTATATGTAATACATTTTTAAAATTCAGTCCACTGTTATGGGCACCTGCGTTGACTCCATGTCTTTGCTGTTTTGAATAGTTCTGAGATCAACATATGAGTGCAGATGTCTTTTTAGTAGAATGATTTATTTTTCTTTGTGCATATACTCAGTAATGAGATTGCTGGGCTAAATGGAGATTGTACTTTTAATTGATTAAGAAAAGATGATTTAATTTATATATGATACTTCTTATATTATTTCTATCAACAAGTTCTCACAAAACATGCTTAAACTACTGAGAAAAGCTAAACAAATGAATCCTACCTCTTTATAGTTGTCTATATTCTGAACTTCATTTACTTACTGTATCTATTCATTTTAGTAAGTATTCATTGAACAGAGAATACTGTCTGTATTGCTGGCTAGGCATTCTTCTGGGCATCTCCTATGTGCAGTTCCTGAATGCAGGCTGCCTGGATCTAGGATGACTCTGGGTTGCTTGCTCTAAAAAATTACTCAGACTCTCTGTGTTTCAATTTTTTCATCTGTGAAAAAGAGGATTAAATATAATCTATACTTGATGGCATTGTAGTGAGGACCTACTCAGTAAATACATTAATTTTTTTTTTAGAATAATGCTTGGGCAAAAAGAAAATATTCTATTAAAATAAGCTAATTTTTAGAAAAATTATTGTCATTTTATAGCTCTTTGAGAAGTATTAAGTGGTGTTGCTTTGGACACTCAAGAGCATACCTGAATACCAGTGTTTCTAGTGCTCACATTTTAAATTTTCATAAAGGTGGATAAGTTGTGAATAAAAAAGTTTCAGCATATTTTAAATAATTTAGTGTTGACTAGCATAATTTAATTGTTATTTCATTGTAAGAAATTGAAAACCATTATATAACTTCTTAATTAGGATTATTATATTCTGTGAATTAAAATGAAAATGATTGAGATAGAATGGGGAGTTACTGAAGATAGAATATATACCATTAATTCCAGGTTAATTTCCTTAAAGTTATGAATCAAGTTTTCATTAGAAATGGAGGAAAAAGCTCCAGTCTGTGAAATACAGGAAAGATCCCTGTGCAAAGAGGTCCCTTCTTATGACAATAACAGACACAATTATATGTGACCTCTGAAAGAGTGAGAATCTGAATTAGAGTGATAAGCTGAATTGGAACTCTACTTTTCCTGCTGCCAAGACGGAGTCTCGCTGTATCGCCCAGGCTGGAGTGCAGTGGTGCCATCTCGGCTCACTACAACCTCCATCTCCCAGGTTTAAGCTATTCTCCTGCCTAAGCCTCCAGGGTAGCTGGGACTACAGGCACCCGCCACCACGCCCAGTTATTTTATTTTTATTTTTATTCTTAGTAGAGACCGGGTTTCACCATATTGGCCAGGCTGGACTCCAACTCCTGACCTTGTGATCCACCCTCCTTGGCCTCCCAAAGTCTTGGGATTACAGGCATGAGCCACCATGGCCGGATGAAACTATCCTTCTTTAAAAAGAACCAGGCTTCTTGAGTATGAGAAAGAATAGGCTCAGAAGAATTGGACAGTGGCACAAAATAGAGGAAAAAGATTGCCAGTTATAATGAAGAGTATGTGACAGCAGAATGAAGAAAAAGATGTGATAAGTGACATGAGGAGGCCAAAAAGTGAAAAGCATCATAGGAAGTGAAAATAACAATTTTATAAGAACTAGAGCAAAAAGAAATGACAAAGAAGAAGAGGATGGGAATGACTGTAGAATCTGCGGAAACAGGAAGTATTGTAGTAAAAGACATTGGTGAAGCACAGGGCTGAGCTTAAGTTATAAGTGAGTATTTTCAGACAGAAGCAATACACAGATCAAGGAATAAAACAAAAAAATCTAAGAAAATGAAAGATGATAAAGAAATGCTTTATTGAAGTCAACTATTAAAAGTCTGTCTATTTTTTTCTTTTTCTTTTCCTTTTTTTTTTTTTTGAGACAGAGTTTCGCTTGTTGCCCAGGCTGGAGTGTAGTGGCGTGATCTCGGCTCACTGCAACCTCCACCTACAGGGTTCAAGCGATTCTCCCGCATTAGCCTCCTAAGTAGCTGGGACTACAGGTGCATGCCACCATGCCCAGCTAATTTCTTTTGTATTTTAGTAGAGGCAGGGTTTCACTGTGATGCCCGGGCTGGTCTCTAACTCCTGACCTCATGCAATCTGCCCATCTTGGCCTCCCAGAGTGCTAGGATTATAGGAGTGAGCCACTGTGCCCAGCTAAGTCTGTCGGTTTCTACCAAAGCTTAGATTCCTTTAATATTTTAATAAATTTATTATTTGTTCTTTAAAAAGATGACCCACATTAGCATTGTATACTAATTGTTCAGCTTGAGAAGCATTATTTCTAGTTTAATCAATTGTTTACTTATTCAAACAGTACACTACTAAACAAGCAATTATTCCATTATTTTAAACAAATATGTTAATTGCTTCCTAAGGTCACCTTTTCAGTGTTACTAGGAGTGATTACAAGATTAAGGACTTTGTAAAAGAAGAAGCCAAGAATATGCAAATGAAATTTACATTAATTACCTTGCAGTGACAAGGATGAATGATTTTATTTATAAATCAGAAATCATTCCTGAGCTAGCAATCCACTACTGACACTTATTGTCATAGTACTTCTAAAGTGGCATTTAAAAAGATCATGGCTATCATGTATGCATATGTTTTAGGTATAGGCATTATTAACTTAACCTTTGAAAATACACTTACATCAAGTGATACACCTACAACACAAATTTACTGAGTTCTTCTTGTCATCTAGGTATTAGCTGAGTCTTTAAGAATACAAAGAAAATAAGACTAAGTCATTCATGTTATGAAGTTTCTGGTTTAATGAGACAGATATCTAAAACAACTCCAATACAATTGTGTCTGTGCTATCACAGTTTGGTCAGCATAAGACAAGTGAAGGTGAAGAAAAAGAAATAATAAAGGCTGTTTGAAGTAGGTGTTCTTTAAATGGGGCCTAAAAGTATACATATGGGAAGGCTAAATTACTCCTCATAAAAGGAGCCAGTAGAAGTCATTATAGGCAGCAAACCCAGAATATTATACATATAACAAATGGGTCAGCCAAACACAAGAGAATTTGAGTTTCTTCAGGTAAATTTCTAGGATCTCAAAGTTCTATTTGGCGACCATTTAGGATCATTACCCAACAGGAAAAATTATAAAACTAAGAAAATAAAGTCACCAGCAACACAGTAACATAATTAATCCCAAAGCATAACATAACTTTTTACTTCTTAAATATTCACTGCTACCTTTGCATATTAAAAATGGAAAAGATGCTACGTCTAACCAAGACCTACGTAAACTAGAGCTTAGGGAAAATGATAGATTTTATTATTTAAATGAAAAATGCTTAAATTTATGCTGAATTACATCTATTCCAGTGGTCAGATTGATGACAAATGCACACAAACCACTTCATACACAAAAATTGTCAGCTAAAAGGTAAAATTGAACCTCTCCAAAAATAATTTTGTTCAACATAAAGCTATTGAGTATGTGGTTTATGTGTGTTTCACTGGTAGGTGCTAAAAATAGGCATGAACTCACATAAAATACTGTTTTTTCCTATCCTACGAAGGAAACAACACATGGAAAGCTGTATTAGAAGATAATGCATATGTATAAGGGACATAATAATAATAATCAAGTTGGGAAAAGGGGACCACTAGGGGATGTTTTCAGAAGCTGTGTTTGCATAGCAAACTTGTCATTTGTACTTATAATACATGCTTATTTTGGAAAAGGGAACTTTGGAGAGACTGTTGGGGGTTTATTTATGAGGCTATTGTCACCCCTTGGTGATATCATTAACTATAATCAAAACACTTGCTCAGGAAAAAAAGTCAAAGAAAAACTTTTACTGGAATTTCATTCACTAAGCCTAGGACAAATCCAATTAAAAGGATCTCGTGGTGAAATACTGGCTAGGCAAAACACAAATGCCTAATATAATTCTGCCAAGGAAGACTCCAGTTTGGACAGGGAAACATAAATGTGCAGCAAAATTATTGTGAGACACAGTAATATGCAATTTACTGGGAATCCTAGGAATAGAGAGGTTACTAGAAATAAATGAATGAAATACTGGATAACTACTTACCTTTGTTTATCTAGGAATCATGCAGAAGTTGCCGCACAGTTGAAGTCCTTGAGTATAGATTACAATTCACTGTTTACACTTCAAAAGTTTTATTCAAAATATGTGAGAAATATAAGCTACTCTAATAAAAACCAGACAAGGGCCCAGATGAGGAATAATATTTCAAGAAAGAATGCCAAAATGAGCTGAATGAACTTTGCAGATCAAGTCATGTTGAACCGTTAATCCCGAAAGCCAACAGAATATTCCAACAAACTGTAGCATACTTACCAACTGTACACTATGGAAGAACAGAGAAACTGTCTTGAAGTAAACATAAGTGTTCTGTCCCCACTTTCAAGTATAGAAAAAGTTCTTATGCTAATGTTTTAGTGAATCTTAGCAGTTTGGTGCAGACATACTTTAGTAACTCCATACCTTTTGCTTAATGATAGATTACAGTCCCTACCTAGCACACAAACTCTTGCCCTAGATAATCTGAATAATGTATTTATGCAATTTAGAGCTTGAAAGACTAGCAGAAACTAAGAAATTGCAATATATTTGTATATCTTATCTTGTGGCCTGGAGTTAATATTACCGTTCTCTGTAGAAGGTAATACACTGATCAGCAATCCAACAGAGTTCAACAGTTGTCCTGTTTAGGGGAGGGTGATAGTGTGGTTAACTGAAAATAGTTTTGTTGCTAGGAAACAAATAATTTTATTACTACAAGTGAGGTTTTAACATATGGATATAGTCTTCTAAGTTCTACAGTTAATTCTTATTAAATAATTGGATTTTTAAATTGGTTTTTGTTTTTCTTCGTAAAAGTAAATTTATCATGTGAGTTTCCTACCTGGGGCATAAATGTCCTCTCTCTCTCTCTCTTTCTCTCTCTCTCTCTCTCTTTCATAACTCAGATTAATGCCCATGATTTTTCCTTTTTGTGGGAATCCTTATGACAATGCATGACATACTTTCTGATAACAATACTTGAGTTTAAGGTTTAGAAGTACTTTTTGCTTTTAATTATTCTTCTGAATGCTATTTGCCATTTAGCAAACACTTAACTGTACCGTGTTACATGTACTGACCTAAGCATTGTAGGGGATATTCTAAATTCTAGTTTTAGCTTAACTTGGGAGATAAGACTTGCTATAGCAGAGATGCAGAGAAAGAGCCATAGCGGGAGGGAGAGCTTACTTTCAGTTGAACAATCAGAAGAAACTTTAGGATGGCTATAGCATTTGTGTGGGGGCTTAAGAATGAATAGTTTGGGTATTTGGAAAGAAGCGGGATAAGGAAAAGTAGATACAATTACAGGTAGAAGGCATAATATAAACAGTGACCCCAGGAAACATAGTGTATGTTCTCAAATTGACAAGTTTGATTGACTGCCCACCTTGTGACTTTGGACATATAGCCTATCTGGAGTCATTTTCTTAGTTGCCCAGCTGCCAATCACAGTCTGTCTTTTAAACCTTAGAACTATGAAACAAAGTTCCAGAGGTAGGATGGCAGATGTAAGTTTGTAGAAATATCACCTGAAATGGGGACAGTGGAAGCTGAATTTGATACATTTTCTGCTGAGAAGCAAAGAAAGCTTTAAGGAATTGCCTCAATCTTTGCTGGTTTCCCAAGACTCATCTCCAGATTCATGGGATGTAACTGTTCGGTCCTATTTAAAGGTCTTGTGTCTTTTCAACAGACTCTATTTCAACTAGCTTGTGTGGGTTTCTGTTGCTTGTATTCAGAGTCTTAACTAAAATATTATAATGAAAATGTTGAGTGTAGTTTGATTAGAACCAAGAGTGCCTGAAGGTGAATGCACCTTCAATTATTGAATTCTCTGATTCCAATCAATTTTTCTACTCTGGGAACAATAAAGTTTTTCAGCAAGATAGTGGTGAAATGATCAGAGCTATATTCTTGAAAAATTAACTACTTAAACATGCAGAGTGAATAAGGGAAGAGGGTCAAATAGACTGGTAGACTAAATAGGAAGTCCTAGCCAATGCAGTCAGGCAAAAGAAAGAAAGGAAACTCATCTAAATAGGAAAATAAAAAATCAAATTAGTTGTCTCTCTTGTCTGATAATAGGATTTTTTTTACCTGCAAACCCCCAAGAACTCCACCAAAAGGCTCCTAAGACTGATTAATGACTTCAGTAATGTTTTAGGATACAAATTCAGCATACAAAAAAAAAGTAGCATTTCTACATAGCAAGGACATTCAAGCTGAGGGCAAAATCAGGATCCCATTTACAATACACACACACACACACACACACACACACACACACACACACACACACACAGCCTGGGAATATATATATAACAAAGGATATAAAACACCTCAACAAGAAAAACTACAAAGCACCGCTGAAAGAAATCATAGATGACACAAACAAATGGAAAAATATTTCATGCTCATGGATTAGAATAATTAATGTTAAAATGTCATCCTGCCCAAAGCAGTTTACATATTTGACAATATAGCTGTCAAACTACCAACATCATTTTGTAAATAATTTGAAAACATTATTCTAAAATTCATATAAGACCAAAGAAGAGCCAAAATAGCCAAAGCAATCCTAAGCCAAAAGAACAAAGCTGGAGGCATCATGCTACTCAACTTCAGACATTACTATAAGGCTATAGTAACCAGAATAGACACATAGACCAATGGAACAGAATAGAGAACCCAGAAGCAAAGTCACACAGTTACAGCCATCTGATCTTCAACAAAGTTGACAAAAATAAACAATGGCAAAAGGATTCTCTGTTTAATAGATGGTTCTGGGGTAGCTGGCTAGCCATATGTGAAGAATGAAACTGAGCCCCTCCCTCTTCACCATATACAAAAAGTAACTCAAGATGAATTAAAGATTTGAGTGTAAGGCCTCAAACTATAAAAAGTTTTGAAGAAAACTTAGGAAACACCGTTCTATACATAAGTCTTAGCAAATAAATTATGAATAAGCCCTCAAAAGCAATTGCAACAGAAACAAAAATAGACAATTGGGACGTAATTAAACCAAAGAGCTTCTGCACAGCACAAGAAGCTATCAACAGAGTAAAGAAACAACCTACACAGTGGGAGAAAATATTCACAAACTATGCATCCAACAAAGGTCTAATATCCAGAATCTATAAGGAACTTAATTAGGAAAAAACAAATAATCCCTTTAAAAAGTGAGCAAAGGACATGAACAGACACTTTTCAAAAGACATACAAGCAGCCAACATGCATATGAAAAAATGCTCAAAATAACTAACTATCAGAGATATGCAAATTAAAACCACAGTGAGATTCCATCTCATGGCAGCGAGAATGGCTGTTACTAAAAAGACAAAAAATAGCAGAGGCTGGTGAGGCTGCAGAGAAAAGGGAATGCTCCTCTCCTGTTGATGGGAATATAAATCAGTTCAGTCACTGTGGTGTGCAGTTTTGGAAATTTCTCAATGAACTAAAAGCAGAACCACCATTTGACCCAGCAATCTCAATACTGGGTATATATCTAAAGGAAAATAAGTTATTCCACTGAAAAGGTGCCCGTGCACTTGCGTGTTTACTGCAGCACTGATTACAACAGCACAGACATGAAATCAACCTAGGTGCCCATCAGTGAACCATCTGATAAAGAACGTGTGGCACACATACACCATGCAATACTAAATAGCCATAAAAGGAGTGAAATTATGTCCTTTGTAGCAGCATGGATGCAGCTGGAGGCCATTATTCTAAATGAATTAACACAGTAACAGAAAATCCAGTATCACATGTTCACACTTACAAGTGGAAGCTGAATACTGGGTACACAAGGATGTAAAGATGGGAACAATAGACACTGGGGGCTGCTAGAAGGTGGAGAGTGGGGACAGGGAAAGGGCTGAAAAAATACCTATTGGGTCCTGTGCTCACCAGCTGGGTGACTGGATTATTCATACTCCAAATCTCAGCTTCACGTAATATACTCTTGTAACAAACCTGCGTAAGTATCCCCTGAATCTAAAATAAGAGTTGAAATTACAAAGAAATTAGAGTTAATATTTTCATGACCTTAAAAAAAGAGACTTGATAGATGATGTGATTGTGAAATAATGATGACATTAGGAAGAAAACCTTTAGTGAAAGTATAATTTTCTTAGTGGGGCCACTGCTTAAATAATAAAGTTAAAAGAGGAGGGAATAAAGAATGCCATAAGCAATTATTACTTAAATGACTGTCAGAGAAGGAGGGACTTAGGGATTTAAATTTAGTAATTAATTTAATGCAGGTAATATTTTGAACCATAGGATGAGAAGACATCAATAAGTAATGTAGTGTAGAAAGTTATAGGGTTAGGGAGTTAACAGCAAAATCTGAAACCTTGAGGGATGCCTACATTTTAGAAAGAGACAAAAACCAGAATAATAATAAGGATATTTCCAAAAATAGAAAAGTTAATAAAGTAAAAGTAATGTAGTGTTTTTTGAAGCAAGGTTAAGGAGACAAGAAAAAGGCCAAAGATGTGGAAAGAGAACGTCATCGGTGAAATTGTGTCAATATAATTTTAAAGTGGGTGATAACAAAGGGAATACTATATTCTCAAGATATTTGATAGTAGAGAAAAGGAATATAGTAGCTTGAAGCAATAAAAAGCTCAAGAAAAGATATAGAAGTGTGACGATTGTCTGGTACAGTGACATGGCATAGAAAAGTGTTCAAGAACATAATGAAAATAATCTTTAAAACATAGTTATAAAGACAGAAAGAGACAGAAAGGGTGAAAGTAAAGCTCAGGTGACTGAATGACTCTTGCAGAGAGAAGGTAAAGAAGTGGGATTGTATATAAATACAGATATTTGAGCCAGGAAAAATTGGAAGAATAAAATATGGCTTCTGAAAAGTAGTTAAGATTATGTTGGGAAAGAAATTGGAAATGTAAGGAAAATAGGCAATCTATTATACATGAAAAAATGATTGAGTTAGAGTTTACGGTAAGGCCAATTTTTATAGTTTCATGTCATTTTATGTTAATTTATAGGGGATAAATAAAATACTAAATTGCTATTGTAAACTAAAGATAATAGGTACTTTAAGTATAAAGTTCTGCTTCTACCAACACAGTAGACTAGTTACTCTGAAAAACCTAGGTAGCCTAGATCTTGTTTAAACACCTAGGTGTAGAAAAACGGAAACAAAGTCTTTAAATGAATTGCTGAACTTAAGCAAATTTGGAAATATAATCAAAGAAGTAAGCAAATATGTAAAGCATAGTTGCTCTTTGGACATTTGCTTTTGCTAGGAACTAGACTTGAGTTTGTTGTTGTTTTTGAGAAGGAGTCTTGCTCTGTCACCAAGCTGGAGTGCAGTGGCACGATCTCGGCTCATTGCAACCTCCAACTCCCTGGTTCAGGTAATTCTTCTGTGTCAGCCTCCCGAGTAGCTGGGATTACAGGCACATGCCATCATGCCCAGCTAATTTTTTTTTTTTTTTGTATTTTTAATAGAGACAGGGTTTCGCCATGTTGGGCAGGATGGTCTCGATCTCCTGACCTCATGATCTGCCTGCCTCAGCCTCCTAAAGTGCTGGGATAACAGGTGTCAGCCACTGCACCCAGCCTAGAGTTGAGTTTTAAAGGCACTGTTGTGAAATACAATACCTAGGCCTCTTACAACGTGACAAATTGAAATTGAGACTCACGTATAAAACAAAAGGCCCAAAAGGCTACAATGTCCATGAAGGGGTGATAGAAAATGTAGCCTGCCCGACAATGAATAGGACAAGGTAACTTGTTTATTTTAGGATGATTCAGAATGGAAAAACACACACACAAAACTGAGATTTTGCAACCATAGATCTTCCTCACATTAATTTAAATTTACTCTAATTTTAAAGTTCAGAAAATCCCACATAGAAAAATTGAAGAGGCCCTGGGTTGACAGAACTAGAAGAACTATGACAGATACAAATTCAAATAATATCCCTTAAAAAAGGCTGGTATAAACGTGTGATAAAACTTATAAAACACACAAGGAAGAAAGCCCCATGAGTGAGGGAGAACAGTGCATTTATATTTCTTTCTTTCTTTCCTTTTTTTTTTTTTTGAGACAGAATCTCCCTGTCACCCAGTCTCAAGTGCAGTGGCATAATCTCAGCTCACTGGAGCCTCCGCCTCCCTGGTTCAAATGGTTGAGCCTTCTGAGTCGCTAAGATACAGGTGCCTTCCGTCAAGCCCAGCTGTTTTTTTGTATTCTTAGTAGAGATGGGTTTTCACTCTCTTGGCCAGGCTGGTCTTGAACTCCTGACCTCAAGTGATTCAGTTGCCTCAGTCTTCAAAGTGCTGGGATTACAGGCCGGAGCCACTACACTCGGCCCTGTAATTATATTTCTAAGAACCGTTAATACTGGAATTATTTAATATATAATATAAAATATTTTCTTGTTCTCATAAAAATTATTCTGTAAACACCTTTGGAATCCATTACACTAAATTTGAAAATATGAACACTTGAAATCAAACATGCATTGATACCAGGCAATGTATCTTAAAAATACATGTTTTCTTAATAATACAATGTTCAGAGACAGTTTTAAATGCTGACGCCCAATCATCAGGGATTCTGATCATCACTTATTCTAACTTTCATTACTGAAGCTTCACTACTTGTTCTTCATTGGCATTTTTGTTCTTATCACTGACGCTGCTTCCTTTTAGGAATTTAAAAGGAAATATAATTGTAAATGTCTTCTGCATGAGATGTCATAAAGTTCTACATATAAACCTATTCATTTAATAAAGAGACTTTGTGATCTTTTGCAGATTAGAACTTAAAGCCAATTAGAACCAACTAATTAAGAGTTGAATGTTACTAAATTAAATGCACTGTTCTTAGCCATAGGAAATACAAAGGCATAGGATTTGAGGTAGATACATGGAAATAAAATTCTATATTAATTACAATATAAAGTATTAATACATTTCTGTATTGGTCCAGTAAAGAGTGAGAGTCTACTCATGTGTGGGAAGAATAAAGACTGAATAGATTTGTGTGATCAAAGGTGGCTGTGGCTTTGGAGTTTGCCAGCTGCACTTCACTGAGAAATTATTATAAAATATGAATCCTAGAAAAATACTGAGTTCTCATTTTACTGAAGTCATATAACAGAAAAAATAAAAAGGAAAAAAACTCTAAACTGATTTACTGCTATAGATTTTCTCCTATCTGCTATATGAGTATCTATTTGTCAATATTTATCTTTGAAGCACGTATATAAGCTATTATTTCAGCATTTTACATGTTAGTATGTAATGAATAAAATATTTGCCATATATTATTCTGTACAAAATCTCTAACAGGATAATTAATTTGAATTTTTTTAACTCAAGGCTTCCTTTTATACTATAATTTAAAATCTCCTACAAGTCACTATAATTGCCAGTCTTTTCATGTTTTAAGTGTACTTTATCCAGCTCTTCTTTCTGCTTGCTCTTCAGATTTATGAACATGAGTCTTACCCCATATATTGGTAAAACCTGTCTCTTGAGCAATTTTATGTAAAGGAGTAGCTGTAACTTAGTAACGAATCTAAAATGATTAGCCAAATGCAAAAATTAAGAGATTGTTTATGGTGATTAAATTCTCATTACAAATGAAAGCAATGACAAACTTTATTGAAATATGTGATTAAAGTATAAATGTTTTAATAATCAAAGTACTAATGTTATAATATAAAATATATTAGTCTTTTATAATAATAAAGGCTATTTTTCTCATTTGATCTTTGTTAGTTAACTAATTTTTGTCATTGTTGCTCCTAGCTTTTTAGTATTTGCTGCTTTCCAAACTGTAAAAGCATTAACTAGGTTCAGGTCTGTCTAATAGTCTTTGTGACAACAATGAGGAAAACAGTAGTTCCATAGATTAACTAAAATATACTAGAGAGCAATTCTTCCTTCTCCTACCCCTCATCCTCCTGTTCTTCCTCTTTCTTTTCCTCCTTCCTTCCCTCCCTCCTTCCTTCCTTCTTCTGTCTCTTTCTTTCTTTTTCTCTTTCTCTTTCTCTCTCTCTCTCTTTCTTTCTTCTTTCTTTTCTTTCCCTCCCTCCCTTCCTCCCTCCTTCTGTCTGTTCTTCCTTTCCTTTCCTTTCCCTTTTCCTTCCCTTTCCCTTTCCTTTCCTTTCCCCTTTCCTTTCCTTCCCTTTCCCTTTCCCTTTCCCTTTCCCTTTCCCTTTCCCTTTCCCTTTCCCTTTCCCTTCCCTTCCTTTCCTTTCCTTTCCTTTCCTTTCCTTTCCTTTCCTTTCCTTTCCTTTCCTTTCCGAGATGGAGTCTTACTGTGTCACCTAGGCTGGAGTACAGAGGCATGAACTTGGCACACTGCAACCTCTGCCTCCCAGGTGCTAGTGATTCTTTTGCCTCTGCCTCCCAATTAGCTGGGACTAAAGGCACCTGCCACCATGCCTAGCTAATTTTTTTAGTAGATGTGGGGTTTCACCATGTTGCCCAGGCTCCTCTCCAACTCCTGACTTCAAGTGATCCACCTGCCTCAGCCTCCTAAAGTGTTGAGATTGCATCTTCTTTATGAAGTGAATTGGAGGAAGATATTTGCTATATGGGCCTTTAATGTCAATCCCTCTTATAAAAGGGATAATGCTAAAAATTCACTTGAGGCCTTTTATCCAGCCACGGAGTGACCCTTTCTGTCTATGTCAACTATGAATAAAACTCCTTGTATACTAGTTCCAGAATGGGGGGAATAAGAGAAGTGAGTGAAAATGTAAGGACTTAGGGAACTCTTTGTAACATCTTTTGGGTGAAAAACGTGGCTTGCTGGACTAACTCTGAGAAAAACTGAGATGCTGTTATAGAAGGAAGGGAGAATGAGTAAGTTTTATTTATAAACATTATTTTTAATAACTTTGCAGCTTTTCCCAAAGTTCAATCTTAAATATTCCTTGCTAACTACTAGAATTTGAACCTACAGAAACCTGCAAACATCTAGTACAGGCAATCTTTTGACTTCTCTAGGCCACACAGGAAGAAGAATTGTCCTGGGCCACATAAAATACACTAACACTAATGATAGCTAATGAGCTAATAAAAAATGGCAAAAACCCTTAAAATGTTTTATGGAAGTTTGCAAATGTGTGTTGGGTTGCATGCAGCCCCCGGGCGGCATGTTGGACAAGCTTGGTTAAGTCTATGTAGACAAGACAGGAAAGACCTTGACAAAACAGGAGAAAGAGAAAAAGGTAGTGAGAGAGTCCTGATGATTTGTTATAATATAGTGCCAGAAGCTGAAACAGAGAGGGTTAAAGGCACATGGAAAGGCAGGGGAGCAGGCAGAGATTTTTGATCGAAAGTCATGTTCAAGTGCATGGACTTTGAAGTTCAGTTGAAGCATCAAAAGAAGAGATAGCAGTTTGTCCATCACTATCAAATATGCTCCAGCGAATTCTAACTGAAAGACCTCAGCTCATCTTCCGTATTTTCAGACATCATTTCAAGCAGCAATAATAATAAACAATATCTACCTTTTTCAAGGCTTCAAAATCCCAAGCTAAATGGATAAAATTTTATTTTACTGTGGTGATCCCTATTTGACACTCACTTGATATATTATTAACTATCACTTATAATTGATCTAATTGCTTGGAGGTTTTTATTTGCTCTTATCTCTTCAATATTAGATTGTCTTTTTTGGGTTAGCATCTGTTAAGATTATAATCTTTTATTTTTTCTTTCTAATGTGCTTTCTCATGACAACTTATCTGCATATTCATTTCATATCATTTCTTTATGTTCTTGCCTGAAATCTACACAGCATTTGTCACAACTGAAATACCAAAATAATTAGGATTAGACCAACTTTTATACTTGCTTGAATATACCCCCTCAACTGTCTATAGGCACTGCCAAAGTTTAAATGCGTATCATCTGCAGCTTGCTAAGATAATGTTGAAATTCTCAGAGATTTATTTCAAGGAGAATTTTGTTAAGTGTATTCCTAAATTTGCCTTCCTCTTTTCCCAAGCATTATAATAGTATAAATATTTACATGCAAATTTTAAATCATTAGAAAACACTTTTTCATACACCAATGTTGAAACTTTTCTTAGGAAAAGAACTGAGTTTACATGAGAAAACCTATCCTGATAATACAAATTTTTTAATGATTCTTTGGTGTGTTATTTGAAAAGTTGAACCTGATCACACAAGACAGAGATCTCTCTGTTAATGAGCATTGGGGTTTTTTTTTATACTTCTCAAAATACATTTTATGATAACTTGTTATTTATCCCACTCTTTTTTTTTCTGATAGTACAAATTGCCTTCTAAGATACTACATAGTTTACCCATGTCTTTGAAATCTTTTATCAGTAAGTCACCTGTTAAATACTTGAATTATTTCCACACAAATTTCATGAAAGTTTGCAGTAACTCTAAGAGAGATAAATTATTCATGACCCAAAGAAAAATGATATGTTCAGTTTTTCATTTGTTTTTGTTAACTCACAGAGAATGACTTCCTGATATATTATAACATGATCCATGGTACAGCATGCGTGTATGTGTGTGTGTGTGTGTGTGTGTGTGTGGGTGTGTGTGTGTGGGTGTGTGTGTGTGTGTTGAGGGGAGCAGAAAGGGATTTGAGAAAAACCACTTCAGCATTGAATTCTATGTAAACCATTCCCACTGGGAAGTTTTTAGAACTTCAATTTGATATTTTATTAATTGAATTCAAAGGGCATCAAAACATTTCTGTTTCCCATATTTACGAGGATAGAGTCTTCATTCAGCAGTGATTTCAAAATGACAAACTATAGTAACTACATTAATGATTTTTTTCTTTACAAATGTCATTCATGTTTTTTCTTCTTTTTGTCAGAATCACTTTATAGTTTTTCTTTTGTATTCATTTCAAATTTGGGAATACAGCTGTTTACTTTTCATAGAAAGTTAAATTCTTATTAGCTCAATCAGTAATAGATGGTTGATCCGAGCTGTTAACCTGGACAGGAAAGAAAATCTGATTAAAATATGTTCAGTGCTTTTTCCTTATGGTAAATGCTAGTTCACATAGAGTCTTTCACACATTTTATCCATGTATTAATCCATATAGACAACATAATTATAGTAATAATATATTGCACATTATGGCAGAATGTTTCTAAATCAAAAATCCTGTAATACAAAGAATATGTATTCATTTATTTATTTGCAAACTCCCTTTGTAGTTCTTAAATTTCCCATTCTAATATACTTGCTCTGGACTTTGGAGGGAGGTAGAAGAACAAGAGGTATAAAAATAAGAAGAATTAGAAAATGAGTTGCAAAGGCAAAAGTTTCTGGAGAAAGACTAGCAAAAGAAAAGAGTTCAGCAGAGGAAAGAAATGTTCCAAGGGGAAAATCTGAAATATGTGACAATCATCAATTACAATTATGTTACTCTGAGAATGAAGCACAGCTACCATCTGTCACTCCACTCAAGCCACCCACCAGGAAGCTGATAGTATTTTTGTTTACTCAAAAAAATACTATCTCTTTGGTTTCTTTGGATAATTCATGAAGAAAAAATATAGTGACATATTCTGATGAAAAGGATAGATATTGGTGGGGTTAGGGACAGAATACACTGATCAGTAGATCATGTGATCTCCAAAATCTCAGTTCCATGAATTACTGTTCTGTGAGGAACAAATAGAATTTGGTTAAGACCCTTAGACCTGCTACCACTTTGAGTTTTGGGAAAAAATGCTATTAAAGAGATAATCAAAATTTTTACGTTGAAATACTTTTATGAAAACATTATTACCAAAAATAATTTTGTTCAGCCTTAATTTTAAATATGTGGCTGAACAAAGTTTTATTTATATTAGAAATTATGACTGATAATTGATAGATAAAACACATTGTTGTAGTAATGAAGCCAATAGTTATCGCCCCATGTTTTGATGAATATGCTCTTGAGAAATGTTCTTACTATTGTCAATTCTAATTTTAAAAAATTAACTTAAAAAATAAAATATTCATGGAAGCTATAAAAGAATTCTCCATCGTTTTGTTTCTCGCTTTCCAATCTTAGCATACTTTATTTCTAATCATATAAAATTACTGTTTAATAGGATGCTTATTCTGCTAGATCTTACCTTCTCAATAAAATCTGTTCTAACAATTTTTTTTAAGATCAGGTTTTGCTCTCATTGCCCACGCTAGAGTGCAATGGCATGATCTTGACTCACTGCAGACTCTGCCTCTGAGTTCTAGCAATTCTGCCTCAGCCTTCTGAGTAGCTGAGGTGCCTGCCACCATGCCTGGCTACTTTATATATATATATATAATATATATTATATATAATAATATATATTATATATATAATATATATTATATATATAATGTATATTATTATATATAATATATATTATATATATAATGTATATTATATATTACATATTATATATAATATATATTATATATATTATATTATATGTAATATATTATATATTATTATATATAATATAATATATAATATAATTATTATAATATATATTATATTATTTATAATATAATATATTATAAATAATATAATATATTATATTATTATATATATATATTTAGTAGAGATGGGGTTTTACCATGTTGGCCAGGTTGGTCTTGAACTCCTGACCTCAGGTGATCGGCCTGCCTTGGCCTCTGAAAATGTTGGGATTACAGGACTGAGCCACCACACCTGGCCTATTCCAATAATTCTTAAAGTGAGTATCATTTAGAGTAGATCATCCTGTGAAAAACAAAGGAAATGAAAGGTCTCAACTAGAACATCTGACCCATAAACTGCACTTTCACTAACTGGCAAAGATAATTTTACTTACTAAGTCTACACTATAAACAGAGGTTTTCTTTGGTGTGCTCAGAGAGTCTTGCTCCTTTATTTCATTTGTAACCACTTCATGAGTGTACGTCTAATCTCCATATGTGAAGATTAAGCTTGATGAGGGTAGGGGCCATGACAATCTTATTGTTCCATATTCTGTTTACCCCATCGTTTCTCAATGAACCTCTAACACATGTATGAATCCAAAGTAATTTTAATCATGCTTATATACCCTTTAATGTTCTGTTTCCTGTTGTTTATTTAGTGTGTGTATGCATGTTAAGTGTTTTATTTATGATATAAAACATCATCTCTAAAACTTTAAATCATTTCTGTAGCAGACAATATTTAAGATGTCAGTGTTTTCTTTCTCCACAGTCATTACTCTTCCCCCAGTATTTATTTGACAATAAGAGCTTCCCATTATCTCATTTTCTAATAAGCTTGAAGTCGATATAGTTTTAGAAAAAATATTCTAATGCAAACTTCATAATAAAAAATTCAGTAGTAAAAGTCCAATACAAGTCTACAATTTTGATATCCAAAATTGGACATCTGAACTCTGACTACTGAATTTTTCTTGGTAGCAAAACTACATAATTGAACTCATTTGGCTGCAAAATTTAGCTGAAATGACATTGTTTTATTTATAGTCTTTATCCCTCTCACTCTGAATATTCATACAATTTCCTGCCAAATTATTAATGTGTTGGACTCTGAAGTACTACCCAAATTCTGTCTGATTTGCAGGAAAAGTACTGTATTACTTTTTTTTTTTTTTGATATGTAGTACATTCCAAAATTTGAAAACTCATCTGACCCCAAGGACTCAAATAAAAGATTGCAAGCTGAAAAAGCCTGGCCAAAAAAAAAAAAAGAAAAAAAAAATTAGCAATTTTAAATTGAGCATCTAATTGAAGTGACATTAATACCTCAATAGAATGAAATCACAATTATTCCTTTGAAGCTTTTCTGACCTTCCCCTTTCATAACAGATAGCATCTCAGTGCAGAATGTTGGGAAATTCCTTATCTCGTTGAGAAAAAACAAATGGGATAGAAAACAAATGTTTTCTCCAGAAAACAGATTTTTTGTTGCCTAGTATTTGCTTCTCTTCTCTTATCCCAGTTTTTAATATTTTATTATGGAAAGTGTGTCTATGGCAACATCATCGTATCAGTTTTTATATTGTAATATATGGTAGTTTATATTATAAAAATTAAAACATAAAACAAATATATTTAATAGGTAGTTTAATCAAGTAAAATTCAACAAACATTTTCAAACATCTATAGACTTTGCCTTAGCAAATTAACACAGGAACAGAAAACCAAATACCACATGTTCTCACTTATAAGTGGGAGCTAAATGATGAGAACACACTGACACATAGAGGGGAGCAACACACACTGGGGCCTTTTGGGGGTGAAGAGTTGGAGGAGGGAGAGGTTCAGGAGAAATAAATAATTGTGATGAAATAATCTGTACAACAAATCCCCATGACACAAGTTTACTTATGTAACAAACTTTCACTTGTACCCCTGAACTTAAAGTAAAAAAGAAAGTGCTCATAAACATGTGCAATTTTGCATGCACTTGCAGAAATTAGTCATTGACTCCATCCAATTATCAGCACCCTTAAGGGTACCTATGAAGAACTTTACTCTTAAAATGTGTCAGAGATCATGCAAAGGATTGATGTTACAGTACATGGCTCTGGATTTAAATAGTCCTAGTTTAAAAGAGGTTACAGACAATTAGACAAATTACTATTGTGCTGTACAATAATTCTTAAAATTGACATAAGTGCAAAGTAGTATTTAAACACAGAAGAAGGAATAACTATTTACAAGGAAATTTTCCTAGAGATGACATTTTAGTGAATAATCATGGAAGGGATCTTATAAAGAGATTTCAGGGAGGAAGTCTGGGAGAAGCTGAGAACAGTTAAACTAAATGAAATTGTGTACTCTTTCCAAACACAGTGTTCTAAATCTCATGATTGTATTTTCAGAAACAAAACAGAAGAAAAAAAATTGTTTCTCAGTCTGGTTCTCCAGAATCCATTCATGTATTCAGTAAATATTCGTTGACCATCTATTCTGTTCTGTGCCAAGTCCTAGAAAGTGGAGCAGTGTGACACTGTTGTTAAGGAGCTCACTGTCTGGTCTGGGAGACAGGAAAATGAAAAATAACAGAATGATGTTACAGAGACTGGGCACTGTAGTGACACTCTAGCTGATGAATAGCGTCAAACCATCTCCCCAGACCCCATTGAAACAGCCCTGAAAATAGATGCACAAATCTTGGCAATAGTACTGCACACTTAAGAGAACTAAGTTGGTGTCTAGAGAAATTTGCAGACACCTTTGCACCGTACCTTTTCTATCCTCTGACCCAGAACAACCCAAATTGCTATCCCTAAATCTGGGATTCAAGGATGTTGTCAAGTAGAATTGCACTGGAACGGTGTGAGCTGGTCAAAATCAGGCTTACTCCTTATATCTATTGCCCTTGCCTTTTCTTCTTCTGGGTTGGTTTCAGTGTAACTCCTATGATTCTACATGAATCAGTCAATGTTTTCAGTAGCAAGCAAAATAACCAATTTATATTGTGTTAAGCAAATAATTTATTGAAAAAAATAGTGTATAGAGTTCCCTATAAGACTGAAAAACTCAGTGAGGAGGTAACAATGCCCTACATCATACTTCTAAAGTGCTGCTGCTACTACCAAGTTCAGGGCATGGCAGGTTGTACCTCTTGCAAGTCTGAGATGGGGCATTGGATACCATCATTAGCACAGTGACACCAGAACCCCCTCTGTAAGTCATGTAACTACCAGAGAAGGTTCTCTGTGGTCTAGTTCTGTCTTTATTATGGCAGCAGCAAACTTTTCACTTTCCAGAATAGATATATCCGATTGATGGGTCCTGAGGCAGCCTACAGCCAGCTAAAGAGGAGACTAAGCATGGTGGTCAGGGTCTAGTTTAGTTTCTAAGTCCAGGAAACCACTTGATCTTACTAATACAGTGGATTGGTGATACAGGTGATGGAAAAGCTAAGCCAAACAGAATGGTGAGATGTCCTCAGAGATTAGCAGCAAGAGAAAGCTACTGATACTTCTGACGCTAGAGAAACAATGGGTGCAGCCAGATCCCAAAAGAGGAAAATCTGGTTGTAACTAAAACAAAAAATGGAAAATGACTAGCTAATGTTGGGACCAGGAGGGAAAACACTGTCCCAGGGTGGAAAGATGGAAGAAATGCAACAGAGATGAGGACCATGAGAAAAATCTGGTTGTAACTAAAACTAAAAGTGGAAAATGCCTATCTAATGTTGGGACCATGAGGGAAAACATTGTCCCAGCGTGGAAAGATGGAAGAAATGCAACAGAGATGTTGTCTCCGATAGAATGAGAGACAGAAAAATGCCTTGCCTCTCCACTCTTCCCAATATTCATCAGTGCTTTCCATTGACCCAACCTCCCCAGAAGTCCATTGTATTTTCCCGTGATAAAGAAGTGAGCAGGGCAAGAAAGGAACTGGATCTAAGACACAGTAGGCAAGTAATCTGAACACTGAGAGAACATGTAGCTGAAATGGTGAACTTCTCACCAGGATTCCACGGCAGGAAATTTCCCATTTGAAAGAGAGGTTTCAGGTGGTGGGTAAATGAAAGAGAATGGTGATTATTCACCACACAAACCACCAGAAACAAAAATAGTGGTGATACATTGGTAACATTTCCTAGGAGGAAATAGCAACACCAGGAGAGCTTTGCTGACAGGCAGCAAGTCAATAAGACAGAAGTCCTGGAGCAGTACGTGTTGGGGTATGTGGTTCTTAATTTATACAGACATGGACTCCTGGCTGCTTCTGACTCCCTGGTTCGGTTTATGAATTCCCCAGTCAGAGTAGGTGGTTCACTTCCACTCTAGGACTCAAACTGACAGTGGAAACTGTCAAAGTGAACAGTGATGATCCTAGGGAACCCTCATCGTTCCGTTATTTTCTACACTTCATTGCAGAATTATTATTATTAATTATTATTTTGAGATGGAGTCTCGCTCTGTCACCCAGGCTGGAGTGCAGTGGTACCATCTTGTCTTACGGCAATCTCTGCCTCCCAGGTTGAAGCGATTTTCCTGTCTCAGCCTCCCAAGTAGCTGGGATTACAGGTGTCCACCACCATGCCCAGCTAATTTTTGTACTTTTAGTAGATATGGGGTTTCACCATATTGGCTAGCCTGGTCTTGAACTGCTGACCTTGTGATCCATCCACCTCAGCCTTCTAAAGTTCTGGGATTACAGACGTGAACCACTGCAGCTGTCCCATTGCAGAATTATTAAAGCAAGAAAAACAGTCATGATTCTATGGTACTAGTAAAAGGCAGTATTTTCCAGAGGATTCAAAGGAAGAGCAAACATCTGAATATGTTTTATTAATCAAAAAATGTTCTAACCATTGCCAAATTCAAATAACACTTGCAATTACTGAAACTTTTTCTGCACTTGAAGCTGTTGCCTACTCATTTCTTCTTGAAACTCTACCTGTTTTCCCTAAAACCATGCTGTTTATTTCACTTCTTTGAATCTGATCTCTTTTTGTCCTGCTCTGATTCCTGTTAGTGTTCTTTAGATTTCCTTTCTCTGCTCAGTGTCCTTCTTGCTTGATGTATAATTATTGACAGACGTAATTTAATTTACTTTCATTTTTAGTTCTTACAAATGTTTGACTTCCAAATCTACATCCCCAATTTTTCACCTGCTATTGTAAAGGTCTTAACATGTGAGAATTAAACATCACTAATTCTGCTCCCAGTAAACACATCCTCTTCCTTAAGGCTGATTCTTCATGTGCTCCTTCATTCAGCTGAAGGAAAGTACCACTCTGCTATTAACTTTGAGTCCTCCATGTCTCTCATGTCCAAATCCAATAATTAATAAATTCTTACCCATTTAATATTATTCATCATTAGTTTTTTCTGTCTAGTCCTACTCCTATTGTCCTGGTTCTAGACTTTGCCATCC
Organism: Plecturocebus donacophilus; assembly: GCA_004027715.1. Taxonomy (NCBI): domain Eukaryota; kingdom Metazoa; phylum Chordata; class Mammalia; order Primates; family Pitheciidae; genus Plecturocebus; species Plecturocebus donacophilus. The sequence goes on along the minus strand of PVKP010003618.1, from coordinate 47,049 downwards.
CTTACTGGTCAGTTGTTACAGACGACTAGCTGGACCTCTGGTCTCTAGGGTCATTTTACTGAGATCTAGTCACACGGTTGCCAGAAATCTATTTAAAAGATGTGTATGTCACACTTCTTGTCTTAAAACCCTTCAAAAGTTATTTATAACATACCGGATAAAAATCGAATCATTCAAACTTCTCAAATACCCTAACTCTCTAGTGTATTCACTGACAGTTTCTGTTTTTCTCCTCCTCTGCCTTTCTTAAATTGAGTGCACTGCCTTTCCCCCAGCATGCTATTCTCTCTTCTTGGCAAGAATCCTCCAATACCATTTCTGTAAGCTTTACCTGGCAAACTATTTGGTCTTTAAGACTAAGTGCAGGATTATAGCTTCTGGTAATCCATTCAGATCAGGTCAAATGGAATGAAATGATTTTCTTATCTGGTCCTATTCACAGAACACTGAGCATCCTTCTATGGCAGTTGATTGGATATGTTTTACGTGTCTGTCCCAGACACAAGACTGCGAGCTCCTGGAGGGCAGGATGTATCTCATTCTTGTCTAAATCTCCCACCCTTATTAGACACCAGTGCATACTGAATTTTGAATCTAAACACCTGAATTTGTGTTCTTCTTCTGATGTTAATCAGTCAAGTGGCCTTCATAGAAAGAACATTTTATCTTTCTCTGTTTCCTGTTCATAAAATGGTATAATATTTATTTAATTTTCTTGTATGGCTGTTATCACACTCACATGAAATGTTAGATATATTTTACATACTGCATGAAATATCCACATATTGGTTACTTTGTAAATAGTATTGGTTTGCTAATTACAGTTAAGAGCTTGAGCTTAAGTACAGAGTTTTAGAAAAACAGTATAGGCAGAGATTTTACTTGGTTACTAAAAGAAAAGGGAATTCTTGTTTATGTTTCTAAAGAGACCTACCAACAAAGACCTAATATAACTGATAAAATGGATAGGTAAAAGCATATTTACATTAAAAATTTCCATAAAAGTCCTAAAAAAACTGATGATAAAGCACAACTTATAACTTGGTTAGTTGTGAATCTAGAATAATTTAGTTTTTCTTCTAATAACATAACATAAAGCTTGTGAAAAAGAAGCCAAAGTGATAGCAGTGGCAGCCCATCTTGAGTGGCCACTGCCAGGACAATGGCTGCAACAGGGGAGGTATGGCCAGGGTTGCTTGCTCCATGGAGCCGGTGGGAGGTGCAAACTGGTAGAAGCCATGCTCTCTTCTAAGCAGGAGGGGCAGGAGCCCAACCCTCCAGGGCACATCTGCAGCTGCCCAGCAGAGCTGCATACCCAGGCATCTCTATACTATCGGGCGCCCAGGAAGCACCCCTTCCCCTGCAGGCTCGGAAGTGCCTGCTCCCATTGCGTAGCCTCTCCTGGCTCTTGGCATCCACTCTGATTTTGGAGCAAAGTATGGCTGTGCCCAGGCACTATGACAAACTGGGTGGGTGTGCACACCCTCATGGCAGTGTGAACATGCCAGCCCCCCACTGCCTCAGCCCCTTCTGGATTTTGGGTGCTGACAAGCATGGAAGGAGGCTGAGGGGAGGCTGAAAATGGCTCAATGTGGCCTGCAGGCACCCCTTGGCACAAACAGGGGCCACCATGGATGGCAAGTTAATGGCAGCTGAGGGCAGACAGGTTCCTAGGCAGAAAATAGTGGGTCCCCAGTGAAACCCTACCTTTCGGCCAGGGATAGCCTGAGGCCTAAGGGCCGGACCACCAGTTCCACAGACTGGTTTGAGAACTTACGGTACTGTTTCTGGGTCTGCCCGTGGCCACTCATGGATAAATCAGCACATACTTCCTCCCCTCTGAAGCCCATAAAAAACATGGACTCAGCTAGAGGGACAACCTGCCTGTGGAAAGGAGCTACTAGCTGTGGTTCCCCTCTCTGCTAGAGCTGAGCAGATGACAAGACAATCTGCCTATGGAGAGGAGCTACCCACGCTGGGTCTCATCTCTGCTAATTGCTGAGCAGATGCTGGGATGACCTGCCTACATAGATGAGCTACGCACTGTGGGTCTCCTCTCTGCTGAGAGCTCAACACTTGTTGGGACGACCTGCCTGTGTAGAGGAGTTACTGCCTGTGGGTCCCTCTCTGCTGAGATCTGGACTCTTGTCAGAATGATGTGCCAGTGGAGAAGAGCTACCAACTGTGGGTCTCCTCTGAACTATTCTGTTGCTCAATAAAGCACCTCTTTGCCTTGTTCAGCCTCCACTTGCCCACAAACCTCATTTTTCCTGGATGTGGGACAAGAACTTGGGGTCTACCAAATGGTATGGTTGAAAGAGCTCACCACATTATGGATGATGAGAAAGAGTGAAGAGGGAAGCAGAAAAGAACTGTGGCCTTTTGGGGATTCCAGGCCTAGGAGTAACCTGAGCCAAGACTGTGACACCTTCTTTGGGGTTTAGCAGTTCCTGGGGTTGCCAAACTTTTGGGTGCCACCATGTCCCCTGGTGTCAGCTGTGGAAGCTACTTGCGGTATGCCTGGTCCAGCAACAGCCTCATAGGGAGCTGCTCACCCTGCCACAGTAGATGTGCCTGATTTTACACAGTGATCAACACCCATGCATGTTCCCTCATACACTCCTTGCTGCTTCCCACTTGGCTCGCCCTTGGCAGGTATGGGATCCAGGCTGGTAGGGTGAGCCATCATAGTCTGCCAGGCTGAGTGGGTGAAACAAGCCCAATGGGCCTGATCAAACTTGGGCAAAGGAGCCACCAGCCACAGAGGTTTCCAGTCAAAGAAGCAACACCCCAGGGATCTTGTGACAAAAGTATGAGAAGTAGAACAAAGAGAGTTTCATTTACTTGACCAAAGGCTTTGGAAAACAATGTAATTAATCATTGTGATGGTCAGAAACTAATTCAGCTGTTTACATGTGCAAGAAGTCACTTAAGAGTATTTTCAATAAGTTTTCTGCCGTTCATTTTAGTTTCTGTTTCTACACAAACATGCATGACAATTTCTGGGGGATAAATATCAATAGAATCATTATAAGGAATTAAACATAAAAATTATCAATAAAAACGTAAATAAACTTTTAAATAGTGTTTGTCCAATTTGCAGCTATCAATTTTAAAAGAATAAAATAGTATCAAGTATAATTTCACAGGTGATTATTATGAGATCTTTGGAAAATTTTTATTTTCAGAGCATCAGTGGGTATGTTATGACTGTGTAGTTTCTGGGCAAACTATTTTTAAGGTTGTTTATGCAAAAACAGGTTAATAAAAAAAGGAAACTATAATTTACCAATTCATCAGAAAAAAACACAACAGACTAAAATGTCTGAAAACTCACTTTATTTGTATTTTTTAAAGAATGTGTACTAAAGGTAGTACAGTCTTCTTAGTAAGCTTTACTATTAATTAATTGATGTTGGAAGATGTGCCAAAGCAATTTTATTAGGTCTAGGACAAGATATTTATAAATTTTTTTCTGCTATGCCACTCTGAATTCACAATTCAGCCTAAGTAAGAAAAAAGAATCCTATTCTCACTCTCACCAACACTGTTTTTCACTGTATAACCTTCTTTTCCAGTAATAATACTTTATAGTGAAATAGGCAGGAATAAAAGGAGAAAAGGAGGTTAGAAGAAATGAAAGGATATGAAGAGCTTGACCACAGTAACAGAACAGGTGACACAAGGCATGATCTTTAACAAACCAAGAGCTACATATTTTTATGTACCTGAATCAATAAAAATAATTGTTGCTCACGCTGCAGCTTTAGAATTATGCTATCCATGTAGCTTACACATGGGTATAAGCAATTGTCTCAAGGGTGCATTTTTCTTCAAATAAATAAATATGCAGAAACAATCTCATTTTTTTTGTTTGTTATAAAACATTACGTTTTCATTCAAATAAACTTACTCTCCTCAACATAGAGTACATGCTTACCTGTTTGAATAGCTGAGATGAACAAGTCACAAAAAGCATACACATGTATTTTAAAGTAATTGCAATTGCTTGTGAGCAAACCTAAATTTTAAACTGTGTAGTCATCATTGTCCCATAGAATAGCATGGTTTAATTATGGATTGGTCAGAATAGATAATGTTGTTACTATATAATAAAAGAAGAGGTTCCAATGAGGAGAGCATTAGCTACTTTTCTACAATAACGGAGTCACTAAAAAACAGATGGAGTCCTAAAATCATGTTGGCAAACAACTGGACTTAGGAAGAGCCTTTTATATAGTTTTTACCCCTTTTTCTTCATATTGCAGAGTTCTTTTCAAATATTACCTGGTATCTACTTGTTTCCCTGCAAAATTATATTGCTTGGAATAGCTTTCACATCTGCTCTCTTATTGACTTTATCCAGGAATTGCAGTTCTTGCAATGGTACAGTCAGAGGTCTCAAGGAGTCCCTGGTGCCTTTTTGATTATATCTGTTAAATATAAGGCTCTGCCTCTTATGGGGAACAATTTTAAAATTTATCTGAGGAGCATATGGAAGCAGATAAATCATTGCACGTAAAGAACCATAGAGAAACTGTGACTTAGAAATCAAATAGTCTTTTGAAAATTAGTTCAATAAAGAAGTAAAAAGAAAATATAATTATTCAGAGCAGGTGACTTCATCTAAGCCTATGGATTCTTATTTAGAAAAGGAAATGAAAATGAAATGGATCCCTCCTCTAAAGTCCAGAATAATCTTTCCAATTTGATTACTACTGATGACTTTCCCACGACATCTCTGAAGGCTATCAGGTAATCTTTGAAGATTACAGGAACTGTGGCCTGGGACCTTATCTCTGTATTACAGTGTTATTTCACAAAGCACAATCAAATTACTAAATAAGCAAAATTATTTCATGAGAGAATCTTTTACTAGGTAACTTCTTTGGCAAATGCAAGAGTGTTTGAGGATCCATGAGCCACCTTACCCTGATTCTTCCCATGACATTAGCAGCATTAACTTAGGGAACAGGCAGATGTTTGAGATGGGGGAACTTTGGCAAAATTTTGCCTTTTGACCTAGAATATACACTTATTCCAAAACTTAAGAATATAGAATTGTGCTAATTTCTTATGCTTCTATGTATTACTTTTTTTATTACTCACTAGAGCTATTGAATACTAATCCCAAACTGGAAGAGACTAGTGAAAAGTTGAACGTCTTTACACTGATTTGAATGCTTCTCTATAACAGATTTCCCATGACCAGGTCCAAATGCTATTAGAAAATGAGCATTCTTTGAGAATAAGATGAAATCAATATTTTTTCCATATATGTTATTGATTGTAGAATATATGATTGTATCTTAAGATTACCTTATTTAGAATATTTAAACAGATGTAGATAATTTCCACATATGTGCACTGATATTATTTCAGGGCTTTAATTTGAAGAGTTTATTATTTGAATGTAAATTTTCATATAGCAAATGAGAAATCTGAAGTAGACTTTTTAAAAAATAATTTCAACCTGTCGTTTTGATTTGGTAATATGATATGAACAATAGAAGATTATTCTATTATCCTATCATTTTATTTTTTTGTACACTACTATTTGTAAACCTAAATGTGATGATTAGCAATTTAAATAGTTACTTTCTAAAAGGGGATTGGCAAGATGATAAAGACATTCTTTTGCCTTCAAAGGAAATAATCAAAGGGTTTTAATTTAAGATTTACTTATAAATCTGAGTTCTCTGTCAAGATATGTCCTAAGAATATGTTTATATAATGTGATTCAATATTCTATTTGTTTATTTAGGTAAAATATCTAATTGGATCTTAACTTGCTCAAAGACCAAACAACTTTAATTAGCTTAGAATGAAAATGAATCTTTCTAAATTTAAAGTTATGAAACATTTACATATTGATGTTAACAAGGGAATTTTAGAGTTAGTCAGAATAAGCAATCATTGCATTCCCCCATTCAATCACAGGACACTATACCAGTGAATACTTGAACCAATGATGGGGTATTCCTTTCATTCATTCTCCTACCAGATTCATTGCTCAAGTTAAAAAAAAGTGATTGAAGATAAGATAAAATTCTGGGATTCTTAGATCTATCATGGGAGAGGTGATGGTAGACAGTTCTTAAGCAAATAAAAAAAGAATGCTCTTGAAATAATCTGCCTTTATTAGTACTGTCCCTCTTTATAGAGCCCCAGTATCATGAAAAAAACTGTGAATTATGCTGCGGAATACACTTGGTATTCAAGACCTAACACATGGCGTTCTTCTTATTAACTCCCCTTTCCACAACCAAAATTCTCATGTATAGCTCCTTATATACTAAATTAAATTTTATAATGTGTATCACAACTTGTTCTTTCTACTTATTAATTCAAGTACAGTAGATCCAAGACTGACTTACCATTCTCTAAATGTTATATGACCTGAATGCTAAAATAATACCTGTGATAGGTAAAATTCTAAAATGGCTTCCAAAATTCCCATCCCCTAATGTATACACCCTATAGAAGCATCTCTCCTTTTAGTGGTCAGAGCTATGAATACATGATGGGATATCATTCCTCTGACAATGTTACTAATCAGTTGACTGAGTTAATCAAAAGTGAGATTTGTGTTAGTGAGACTGACTTAATTAGGCAAACCCTTTGAAAGAAGGTGATGACCCAGAAAGACACTCTACTGCTGACTTAGAAGAAAACAAGCAGTCACATTGTGAATGTCTAGCAGAAAAGTTCGGGATCTAGGACAAGAAGCTAGCATCTAGAAACTGAGAGTGTCTCCTGGCTGATGGCCCAAAAGAAAATGAGTACCTTGGTCCTACAACCCCCAGGAACTGAATTCTGCCAACAGCTTGAATAAAGCTGGAAAAAGACCGCACACTTCAGAAAAGAATGCAGACTGGCTGGCACTTTATTTTCAGCCTTGTGAGATCCAAAGCAGAGAATCCTATTAAGATAAGATTTAACTACAGAAACTGTGAAACAGCAAATGGATGCTTTTTAAATTACCCCTAAATTTATGGTAATTTGTTACACAGCAATGGAAAACTAATACAATACTCTGAGTGTTTGGAAAGTGAAAAAGCTTTCTTGGCTTATCTGACTTTTCCCTGATATTTTATTTCAGACCTTTCGCTGATATTCCATTTCTTTAGTTACTTCACTGAATATTTGAAAGAAACATGGACTTGAAGCAGAAGACTTTATTTTCAAGTGGTCTTTTCATTCAGTTTTAAATCTGACTTTCATATTTTAAAAGTCATGAAAAGACTTTGGTTTTTTTGAAAAATATTTAGAGTATTAAATAGATACTAATATGGTAGATTATTACCAGGTAAATTCATCTGCCTTATTAGAATATCTTAATTATACTGTCAACTGAAAATTTGCTTTATGTGTTTTCCTAAATAAAACGTGTTGTAATATTCTACATTAGTTCTTCTACTGGTGTTTCTTGGAAACATGATTTGAAGAACGTAGATGACATATGGTTTGTCATATGTGAGCATTAATATATTTACTATTCTCTTTTTCATTCCAAAATTTTCAAACAATGTTTGTGATAGAAACGGCTGATCTTCCATGAAGCCAACTGCTTGTACCCTTGAGATAAAAGTAGTATCTGCGATTCCAGGACATACTGGTGTTACTTGGCATCCTTTTAGTATCACACAGATCTCTCATTGTGAACAAGCCTTTCATTTTAAAAGCATCTGCAGACGGCTGACATATCTCTAATGCATTCTGCAGAAGCCTGTAATTTATCTGGCTTCAATTCTCTAGGGAGTTAACACAAGTCTTCTCATATAATGTGTGTGAATTGATTGTTACATCTGCATCTATGCCAATTTCTAGTTTGACTTAATTTTTCTTGGACAAAAGTGGTGAAATAGTCCATTTGTATAGTGCTTTGAAGGTTCTTCCCTAGGAACGAATGTTGGTTTTTGGTTGTGTGTGTAATCATGTGTGTGCATAGATGTAAAAATTACTTTGGTAATCATAAAATTTATGTAATTTGGGAAGCCTACATTATTAATTTCTGGAGTTTTAATTTGGGCATAGAAAACAAAATGTAGAAATTAGGTTTTAAAAGATTTTGATTAAATACTTTCCATTGTGGCTTATTTTGCTGTTTTTCTCCTGTTATTTGTTAAAAGGTATTTTACCTATAGATAAATCAACACATATGTCTTTTCCCTCTAAAAATGTTGTGTATTAACTTGTAGGTCAAGGAAAAATGTTGTGTAAAAACTTGTAGGTCCTTTTTATAAAGAATTATAAGTACGAATAAGTTGAACTGAGAAGGCTCAGAATGGTGTTAAATCTAATATTTTTCTATGCTTCTCACAATGCCAATCAGAGTTTCTGTTGGAGGCTAATATTGCTCTTATTGTTTTCCTCATAAGAAATCTTTTCTTACATACGGTCCTAAGGCTGTTTGCATTTTTTCTCAAACCAAATGCATTTAAAATTTTCTCTTACATATAAATTTGTGTGGTTATAGGATACTGTAGCTTTTCAGATCTTGGTCATATATTATTAGTCCTCAGATAAACTATATTTCCATAAATGAAGATTTTTAAAGTAAAATTTACATAACACAACATTAACCATTTTAAAGTGAACAATTCAGTGGCATTAAGTACATTTACAACATTATGCAACCACCACCATGTCTGGTTCAAAGTATCTTTTTCATTCCTAAATAAAATTTCATAGTAATTAAGTAGTTATTTCGTATTTAACCCTCCCATCAGACCCTGGAAACCATAAGTGTGTGTTCTTTTAGTTCAAAAATTTACCTATTGTGTTTTTTTCATACAAATAGAATCATACAATTTGTGACCTTTCTATCAGGCTTCCTTTACAGTATGTTTAAGTGTAGCATCTATCAGTACTGAATTCCTTTGTATAGCTCTATAATATTTCATTGTGTACATATACATATAGCATATACACATTTAATTGTATGCATATGCAAAAATTCTCAACGTGTTTATCCATTTGTCCATTGATGGATATTTAACTTGTTTCTATCTTTTGGCTATTATAAATATTACTTCTATGAAATTTTTGTACAAATATTTGAACACCTCTTTCCAATTCTTTTGGTATACATCTAGGAATAGAATTGTTGAGTCATATAGTAATTTTAAATCTAACCTTTTGAGGAATTATCAAATTTTCTCAGAACAGCTGCACTATTTTACATTCCCACCAGCAGTGTATGAGGGTTTATACATCCTTACCAACACTCGTTATTCATGCATTTATTTAAAACCATCACAGTGAGAATAAAGTGATACATCACTGTGGTTTCAGTTTGCCTTTCCCTAATAACTAATAATGTTGAGCATTTTTCCAGTGCTTCTTTGCCATTTGAATATATATTTTTTGAGAAATGTCTTTTCAAGTGTTTTAAACCTTTGTCCAGTTTTTGTTGCTGTTGTTGCTGTTTGTTTCGTTTTGTCTTGGTGAGGGAGATTGTCTCATTGAGTTTTAGGAGTTTGTTAAATATTTTGGATACAAGACCCTTATCAGATACATAATTTAGCAGTAATTTATCCTGTTCTGTAGGTTGTCTTTTCACTTTCTTGGTAATATCTTTTGATGTACAAAATGTTTTAAGTCCAATTTATCTATTTTTCTGTTGGTTGATCATGCTTTTGGTATTATATCAAAGCATCTATTCCAAATCCAAGGTAATCAAAATGCATCCCTATGTTTTCTTCTAAGACTTTTATGGTTTTACTTCTTATATTCGGGTTGGTGATCCATTTTGAATTAATTTTTTGTATGTATTGTGATGTAAGAATCCAACTCCAATTGTGCATGTGGTTATCTCCTTGTCACAGTATCATTTGCTGAAAATATTATTCTTCCTCACCAAAGTCTTGAACCCCTCAAAGTCATCCATAAGGCTAGTAATCAACTTCTTTCAAACTTCTGTTTACATTGCTATTTTGATCTCCTCCCATGAATCACTGATGTTCTTAATGACATATAGAATGGCAAATCATTTCCAGAAGGTTTTCGCTTTACTTCGTCCAGATTCATCAGAGGAATCACTATACATGGTAGCTATAATATAATAAACATGTTTCTTCAATAAGACAACTTGAAAGTCAAAATTTCTCCTCTATCTACAGATCTCTTGAGTCACCAGGTGCATTCTCAATGAGCAGTAATATTTTGAAAAGAATCTCTTCTTCTGAGCAGTAGAGCTCAACAGTGGGCTTAAAATGTTTATTAAACCATGCTGTAAACAGATGTGCTGTCATTCGGGCTTTGTTCTTTCATTTATAAAGCACAGGCAGAGTAGAATTAGCATAATTCTTAAAGGCCGTATAAGTTTTGGTGTGATAAAAGCGTTGGCTTCAGCTTGGAGTTACCAGTTGTATTAATCTCTGATAAGAGAGTCAGCCTGTCCTTTGAAGCTTTGAAGCCAAGCATTGACTTCTCTTCTCTAGCTAGGAAAGTCCTAGATGGCATCTTCTTCCAGTAAAGCTGCTTTTGTGTACATTGAAAATCTGTTGTTTAGTGTAGCCATTTTCATCAATGATCTTAGCTAGATCTTCTGGATAACTTGCTGCAGTTTCTGCATCAGCACTTGCTGCTTTACTTTGCACTTTTATGTTATGGAGATGATTTCTTTCCTTAAACCTCATGAACCAACCTCTTCTAGCTTCCAACTTTTCTGCTATAGCTTCCACACCTCTCTCAGCCTTTATAAAATTGAATAGAATGAGGGTTTTGCTCTGGATTAGGCTTTGGATTAAAGAAATATTGTGGCTGGTTTGATCTTCTTTCCAAACCATTCAAACTTTCTTTATATCAGCAATATGTCTGTTTCACTTTCTTATCATTCTTGTATTCATCAGAGTAGCATTTTTAATTTTCTTCAGGAACTTTTCCTTTGCATTTACAACTCCACTAACTGTTTGGTTCAAGTAGCCTAGCTTTCAGACTGTCTTGGCTTTTGGCATGTCTCCCTTACTAAACCTAGTCATTTCCAGCTTTTAAGTTAGAGTGAGAGACTTGACTCTTCCTTTCACTTACAACACATCATATCATTAGTAATTAGCCTAGTCTCAGTATTGCTGTATATCATGGAACAACGGAGCCAAAGGAGAAGAGAGATGGGGAAACTGCTGGTCAATTGAACAGTCAGAACACAGAGAACATTTATTGTCTGAGTTCACTGTCTTAAATGTACATAGTTCATAGTGTCCTAAAACTATTAAGATAGTAACATCCATGATCACTGGTTAAAGATAAACAGAGCAGATATAAGAATAATGAAAAAGTTTGACATATTTTGAGATTATCAATTGGTGACACAGAAACATGAAGTGAGCACATGATGTTTGAAAAATAATGCTGATAGACTTGCTTCATGCAGGGTGTTCACAAGTCTTCAGTAGATAAAAAATACAATATCCACAAAGCACATTGAAGAGAATCACAATAAAATTTTAGGGGAAATTAAGAAACAAATGTGTCATTCTACCCCAGATTCAAAAGATAACAGTCTACGTCATATGCCTCCAATTTTTTTTTTTGAAGAATGCCGTTAGATTGATAAAAAAAAGATACTCTTCTTTTATTTCTATGCCACTCCCCAAATTCAGAGGCACCAATTTAATTTAGGTATTTGGGAAATTATGTAGTATTAAAACATTAAAAATAAAAAGTCACTTTCACTTTCCATAGATTCCCTTTGTGTAAATGAGTTTTTGTATTATTTAACAAATATGAAGTCATTGTATTATTGTTAAAGATAAATTTGACAGTAAATAGTATCACAATAAGAGGTTTTCCATACATGACAGAAGAGTTTGCATTAGACTAGGTCTTTCACAAAATTGAATAATGACAGCAGAAATATATATACGTATACACACACACATGTATATGTATATATACACATATATACACACACATATATATATATATATATATTCCTGTCCTGTAGAGTCAGCCAATGAAAACCTAAAGCCAAGGCAAACTTTATCAAAATGAACTGCCCATTATTTACCTCTCTGTTAAAGTACATTTAATATGACCAAAGGTAAGATAATATCATCAAAATTCTCTGTAATATTGTGTAGGAAAATTAAACAGCATTGTCAATTGAATAAAGAATTACCAGATTTAACAGTAAAAAGACTAAAGGATATAAAACCATGGGGCAGGGGAGTGGGGAAGAAAGTAGAAAGGATCTATAAGAAATCAAGATATTGGAGTTATCAAACAGGCACTTAATAAAACTATGGTAAGATTATGTTATAGAAAAGAGAAGATAGAAATATTTTTCAGTGAACTACAATCTAGTAAAGAATCAAATGGAAATAATGAAATATATCAGAAATTTAATTAATGATATTTAAAAGATTCTTCAAAGCAGATTAGATAGGGCAGAAGAGAATAGAGAAGCAAAAGTTCAGTCAGTAATAAAATATTCAGATGAAGTAAAGCAAGAAAAAAAAGATAGTAAACAAAACTGAAAGTAATGTATGACACATATAGAGCATGAAAATTCCACATCTGTTTTGGATTTCTAGAAGTAGAATAAGAGAGAAGTTGACATAATTAATATTTAATAAACCTTGAAAGACACTGGCAAAATATGGCAATTTACAGATATAATATAATCTGTAAACTCTAAGCAGGGTACATCTGAAGAAATCATATGTAGGCACCCAAAATGTATCACCTGTCAACCAAAGACAAAGCAAAAATCGTAAAAGGCAGCCAGAGAAAAAAACTGACACATGACCTTCAAAGACTAAAAACAAAACTAATGACAGATTATTCAACATAAACAACAGAAGACTATAGAATAACAACTTTAAGGCAAGTAAACAAAGACACTTTGTATCTTTCACACACAGACTCACCGAGATAATACGTAACCAGAAAATCTGATTGTATTAAATATTAAGGGGAATTTTTTTCAATCAATAAAATGAAACTTGCAGGAAACACAGAAATGCAATAAAGAATAAACATAAAAAGTAAAAATGGCATTTTCTCAGAATAAGTATGGCCTGTTTAATGCAATAACAATATGTCATTTCTGAGTTAAAAAACACATGTAATTAAAATATATACTGACAATAACAATGCAGAATTTGTGTAAACAGAGTTAACATTTTGTAACATTTCTTTATTGTTTAAGACATGTTAAATTATCAATTTAAGATAATTATAATAAATTAAAGTTTGTACTATGGAATCCACAGTACCACTAAAGGGATAATAAAAGATTGTAAAACTAAGAAGCTAAAGTGAGCATAATAATAATAACAATAATGGTAATAATAATAGTAATAGTAAATTAATTTAAAATAAAGAAAGAATATAAAATATGGGATACAAAAAACAAATGAGACAGTGAACTTAATGCAAAATATATATCCCTATATATCTTTTATTATATTAAATATTAACAGATTAAATACTTCAATTAAAAAACAAAGTTGTTTAGAGTGCAATAAAACATTCAAACACATACATATCACAATTGACATAATTAAATCCAGGAATTTAATGTTAGTTTAACATTTGAAAACCTATGTGACTCACCTCATTAACAGAGTAAAACAGGAAAACCATATGATTATTTTAAAAGAGGCAGAAAATGCAACTTATGATAAATATGTGCATTTATGACAGCATAATCTTTTATTTCTGGCCATTTTCATATTAAAAGCAAAATAAGATTATCAAATTATATTCACAGGAATTATAAATCTTAAGTACCAAACTCCTAAAACAACAAACAGGATCAGTTAAAAGTGGAAGAGGTTTGGGACATCCAGGAAGTCCTTTGTTCACTCTTATACAAGTATTGCTTTGCCCAGAGTATATGAAGTTTCCAGGTAATATTAATGGGCACTCCTGAAAGCAGGGATTATTTAGACTGTAAAGAGTATCTATTTTTTCTTTTTTTTTAGTCTCTGATTTTTGGGCCTTATATTTATTCTCTAAGGAACTGTGAATTAAAACTTTAAAATAATTAGATTAATTCTCCATAAAATCATGTGAAACCTGGAAAGTCCTGTAAACATACTACAATGAGCCTATCTTGTGTCATCCATCTTCCTGGGCATTGAGAGAGAATGAATGACAGAATAACTTGTGAATAGTTCTTCCCAAGATTGCTACCTACAAAATTCTATAACAAACTTTCAACATAACAAAAACATACTAAAACTTTTCTGAGATATAAATGAGATAGAAAGTGTCACTATTGCTATTTCTGTTAAAAGTTATACTAGATGTTTCAATCATTGAATTATGACAAAATATTAAGATTAGAAAACAATAAATAAACTTGTCACTCTTTGTAGAAAACAAGATTGCCTACCTAAATAAACCTAAAAGGAGCTATAGAATGTACAGATCAGTGAGTAAATTTTGGAAGATTTATGGATATAAAATTGATATTAAAAACCTAAAAGTATTATCTATACTGCACCAAATAGAAAATGAAATTTCAAAATGTCATTTATAATATCATAAAAAATAACAAGTCAGGAAAAATAACAGATGTAAAATTATAAATTTTATTGAAATAAAATTTAAAAGACCATGTAAGTAGAAACATATATTCATGAATTATGTAATGAATAGTTCATGAATACTAATATCCAATATTGTAACAATGCCAAATCTCACACAATTTAAAGATAAATGATAAACATCTTTGATCAAAATTCCCGTAGGTTATATATAATTTGCTCATATTAAAAAGTCATTTTAAAAATTCATATATAAATTCAAGGGGCCAAGATGATTCTCTTAAAGAGATAGTGCAAAACTAGAATACTTGTGTATTCAGATCAAATCTGCATGGGGCAAATAAAAGTAAATATACCAGTAGAACTAAATGAAAAGTTCAGAAATAAATCCACACTTAAAAGATCACTTGCCTGACAACAAAGTTGCCAACACAATGCAGTGAGGGAATTTCTCTATACTGTAATATTTCAATTAAAGTTTATAAGAAAATACATAATATACTGGATTTTTATGCATTAAATATTTATAAAACAAAATCTATTAAGCCACTTTTAATAGTATTTAATATATTATTAAACTGAGTTTTGGGGTCAATATTAACTGTCTTCTGAGAATATACTGATATTATAATTCCTATCTAACTGAAAAGTAATGAGAACCTTAAAAAAGAGAAGATTTCTTCTTGAGGAATATAATCACTTTTTTCATTCAAGAAAGTGTCTTCTAAACTGTATATCAAAGAATGAGCATCACAAATGGTATTCTGGGCTAAATTATCAAAATCTCATTTGACCTTGCTATCTATTTCAAATTTAATCGAGAGTTTTTTGTTTGTTTGTTTTTTAATACACCTGACACCTAAGAAAGAAAAATAAGATCTAATATTGGGATGGTCTGAAAAAAAAAGGAAATAACATCAACTACTAATTTTTCTCTTCTCCAACACCTGAGCCCAGAAGAGGATATTGCCTTATAATCTCTGTGATGCTGGAGCCATATTAAAGATCTGGATTAATTTAAGTTCTCATGAATATCAAGGGAACATGGTTGATGTCAATTCAAATAGAATAGCCCTAGTCTGTGTCTAGGCTATCATTTTCCTTTTATTCTTCAGAGGAGTAACATGAGCTATATTGTGGTCCTGTCTTCGCAACTCTATCTTAAACAAAGATACGGTTTATATCTTAGTGTCTTATATTTTTTCTTGGACAGTGTTAAGCAGAAGTTCAGTTACTATGGAGCAATTAATTTATCATACTTTGAATTGTGAGTTAGTAAATAAAAACATTCTTCTATCCAGTTTTTGGTTACTTTTACAGATTATCTCTGTTTCATGGTACATTAGATTCTTGACCAAAACACACTTAATATTTAATATGAGAGATAATAAACAGAACTCTTAAAAATCTCTGTGGAACATCTAATTTGATAAAAGTTTATGTGCATGAGCAACTCACTGACAGCTCAGTTTAGGAAGTTTTAAATCAGGACATGGTTGAAGCAGTCAAAGAAAAAAAGATGTGTGAGTGAGTTAGGTGCAATTACAGTCATATGCAAAGGCACTTATCTAACTAATCAACAAAGGCCTTATTCTATTAATTACATAGATGAAACATCAGTTAAAATGTAGCCTGAAACTACTGGGGACAGTGAGTATAACTGGGGACAATGATAACAGTGGGAGTTTAAAAACCAGGAGTGCTCAGCTATATCTTTTTTTGATGTTGTGACCTTATAAAATTTAGTAATTGAAATAGAATAACTTCCTTCTAGAATGTATTTCTAGTCAGTTTAAAGAGACAAACCCTCATTCCATTTAGATGACAGTTACTGATGGTACACCATGCTTGCTTAGAGATACTTAGAGTAGAATAATATTAATTTCTATAAATGGAGAAATTCTTCAGTGTATCATAGTGAAAGCTAGCTTATTAATCCAATTTATTAAGATGAACTGAGGACTTGGCATTTTAAGACACATAAATTTTTAAATTTGTAAATGATCATTCCTTCTGTGGTGGTTGCAAGCTTTTTATAGAGGTCAGTAGACCTGTATGTAACACTGTACAGTCAGAATTTTGTTTAATGATTTGTTTTTAAAGTGCAACAAAATGTCTCCAGAATATTCTCTATTACAGTGTAATAGGAGCCCACCTCTCCTTCATTTCCTGCTTCCACATGGAAGAAAAGTAACTCTCCTAGCACCTTGCAGCGTTCATTCTTCTCCGGGAGGGAAAGAGTGAATTGTCTATTTGATGAATACACTTTTATCTTAGTATCTACCCCTGATTTTCACTGTTTGCCCATTTTGTTTCAGGAGGGAATCCTTTGTCTCTCCTCTTCCAGCTTATTATTTTGCAGAAGAGATTCTAACCTTGAAATGGGGTGGAGAGTCTAACCTTTAATGGGGTCCCTGCAATTTGTCAGTGTTACCTGTGCCTGGATGGCTGACTGCATTTAAATCTGAAGTTTAGTATCAGAAAACCCATTTAGCTGTGTATCTAGTGTATGTCCTATGTAGCTTTGTCAGTAACAAAGCTGACAGAATTCTATTTGTCTGATGCCTGTGTTTATCTAAATTACTTGTTGTTGTTATTGTTGTTGTTTTTGAGACAGAATTTTGCTCTGTTACCCAGACTGGAGTGTAGTGGTATAATCATAGCTCACTGCAACCTCACACTTCTGGGCTGAAGGAATCCTTCTGCCTCAGCCTCCCAATTAGGTTGGACCACAGGCTTGTGACACCATGCATGACTGACTTTTTTTTTTTTTTTTTTGTAGAGATGGCGTCTCAGTATGTGCTCAGGCTGGTCTTGGACTCCTGGCATCTAACAGTCCTCCCAAAGCACTAGTATTACAGGTGTGAGCTACTATTCCCAGCCTCTGAATTACTTTAGAATCTAAGGATGCCACTTGTTGGACCCCCATGCCCCATAATTATTCTTAGCATTTTCTGTTGGTTAGCAAATGAACTCTTTGTAATGAAGGGAGCAAAAGTAGAATAGAATTTACAAAAGTTTACCTCCCTGTCATTCTGCCTTTGTTGGTGTCAGAGCTTGCCCCAAATCAAGTCTTCTCTTCGAATTCAAATAGAGTTTAGAATAACCTTGATGTGGTTCTCAATTGTTTTTCTTTTCTAAATACAGTGTATTCTCATTACACATGGAAGATTTTTTTTGTAAAGTCATCAAGGACACTGAATTAGTGAATAACGGACAATTGTTCCTAGAGGAAAGTTAGGGTTATGCTCCTGTGAGCCTCTGGTTGCAACATTTTTCTCAACGAATCAATCCATAACCTTCTTTTGTGTGTGTTTCTGTTTAAAGATATTTAATATATATTATTGATATATTAACAACCTTAGAGTCAAAGGTACTGTAAGTCACGCCTGAACGGATCTTATCTAACATGTCTTCTCCATAAGGCACTTTCAGTCTTGAATTTAGTAACACTGAACAGCAGTTCAGCACTATGCTCCAAGGTCATTTTAACAGCACAATACCAACAAAATACACACAAAAAATGTAAAAAATGTGACACTAAATAGACTATGAAAAGAATGTTTTGTTATAGTATGAGAGCTAAAAACAAGAAGGCAGAGAGTCTTGCTCATCCCTAGCTGAAAACACACAACATCAGGCAATTTATTTATTTATTTTGCCACTCTGTATATGTCCATGAATGACTGCAAGCATGCCCCATAGACTGATTATTTCATTATAAGTACATTTTAATGGGTTGATGAAGTCACAGACACAGAATCTGCAAATAAGGAGGCTCAACTGTTAGAACTTTTACCTTCTGAGAGTTCTTTTCTCTGCCTGTAAAATATTATGGTAGAATAATAAACATACATTTTGAAAGTGTGAAATGTTCTAGCTCAATATAGAGCCAGTCAGGTGAGAGTTTTAAAAAATTTTCTAGTCCTAACTTTATCTCCAGAGAAACATTCAGCTAGAGAAAACAAAACTAAGTCTCTGCATGTAAGTAAAATGTCAACATGGTGGCAATACTTTAAAGGGTTCTGTGAAATATTTAATCTGGCAGATTTTTTGTTTCAACACAGTTTTGTTAAATAATGAACATGAAAGAATTTTCATAACAGTGGTTTTCTCTAGAGAGTTTTCAGTTTTTATTTTTACTCTCTCCTATGAAGTAGAAGCCAGTTATGCTGTGGTTGAATTACTTTATCATTTTCCATGAGGTAACAGTTACTTTCTATACTTTAGCATAATTCTATTCTATTAAATACTTCAATCAACCTTGTGTACACCAAGAGATAAAACAAACATAACAACTCCAAACCAGTCACTGCTACAAGTCAAACAGGAGTAAGCACATCACTTCCTATTTTCATTGCTGATTCAGAAAGTATTTTTACTTGTGTTTGTTCACTCTGATTATTTACTCAGCAAATACTTAAAGAACAGTGATGTGGGGCTCTGTTCTGCTTACTATTCACCAATACAAGTCTTCATCATTGCCAGTGAATGTTTGTATTTGTAATTCACTGGTCCTCCTATTAGACTAAAATTCTACATTCTTCCTGGGACTTATGGCAACACCTCAGCTACTTTTTGTTCCAAGTGCCCAACTAACCCTTCTGGGCCCCAGAGTGTTCATTATCTGGAGGTGACCAGTCATTCTTCTAAGGGTGCTTGGATGTCCTCATTAGCTGGCCCCAGGTGACCCTGAGAGCCAGGCACATACTCAGAGATTCTGTCACCTTTCACTTCTGGATTTGGATGGAACACCACACTACAGAGCATGACTGGTGTCTGGAACAGCAGCTGAAAGGTCCTAATACTGCCGCATGGAAGTGTAAAGAAATTACTTCCCCATGATGTAAAATTCAAGCATGAAAAAGAAGAATGGTGGGATCAGAGAGACACATTGCATTTCTTTTCTCTTTCTCATGGATGACTATGAGGCCAAATGGATATCTCTTCTGAATGATCTGCTATGCCCTTCTTGATGGCTTATTATAAAGCAGTGGCCGGGGCGATGGCATGGACAGGCACATTGGTTCACATATTCCAATACCTTACTTCCTCTTCTCCACATTCTTTATGGCCTGGGTTTACATCATTCAAAGAAAGCATTAGTGCATTCATTTTCACTTCCAGCTCTGTTTTCCAGGGAATCCAAACTAGCATGGTTCTTAAGTTTAACACTTCATCTTTTTCTTGCTAAGATATAGGCCAAATAAGGATTTATAATTTTTTTTGTTACTCATTTCTCTTTAAAATAGAAAATCAACTTAGTTTGTCAGTTTAGGAGGCTTCTAATATTAATAAGGAAAAAATATCCATGGACTTGAATGTGTGGTTTATATACCACATGATACCAATTTCAATTTGTAGGCTTTCTGCTTGAGAACAGAAAAGAGGGATGTGCAGTTAATTTAGCTTGAAATGCACCTAGAACATGTGCAGAGTAAGGGCCTTTCATAGGAATATTAGTGTGCATTATATTCCATTCATGTATTATTCAGCACAACTAATACATAAAATCCAACTCAGGTGACAACAAGTGATAGTCACGCACACTTCCACCTTCTCTTCAGTATCATCCTGTGAAATGCTTTTCTCTGAGCTCTGCTCAAAGAAGCAAAACAGCAGGGGCTTCCACTTCACACATGCTCCCAGAGAGAAATCATGCTGCATGTTTTTCATTTAGAAATAAGAAATTTGGAATAAATCCATGGAAGTGAAAATCCATTAGATAATTGCTGCTAAATGTCTGGCATTTTAATTTGAGGATTTGTGGTAGCACACTGCTCTTAAAATGGCAGTATATTAGACAGAGTTCTGTCTAAATTTTTATGGATATAAGCACTCAGAATCGTCACCACTGCTATTTTCCATGTCATGTTAAGTATTCATCAGCTCTGTGTATTGTAAACCACGATGACCCTTTTACAAAACGCCTAGAGGTTCATTATGAATTTTAAAATGAATATTTAGCAGCAATTTACAGCTGGTTTATAACTAGCTTACATGAAACTAGGATAATTAGTAGCATATTTGCAGGTTCCACCTGAACAAGAATCAATTTTTGGAATTAAACATTTTCTATATTTACATCTCTCTGTCCCTTTCTCCTGTCAAAACTTGAGAAGTATGTGTGACTGTATCTAGTGTGTCACCGAACTTGACTGCTATTGCTTCTGCCAAATGTTACATACTCCCCGGTCTCTTTCCATTGCTCCTACATTTCTTTCATTCTTCACTAGGTATCAGTTTCTTACCACATATCATATTAATGTCCTGATCTCTCTAAGAGATAATTTTTGTTTTATGAGTTACTAAAAAATATCTTTTCTCCACATTCTTTAAGAACTATTCCTAATTTGGCCTGAATATACATAATATCTTTTTCAATTTCCAAAGCATCTCTTGTTATTTTTTATTTTTATATTATACATTAAGTTCAGGTATACAAGTGCAGAATGTGCAGGTTTGTTATGTAGTTATACAGGTGCCATGGTGGTTTACTTCACCCATCAACTGTCATCTAGGTTTTAAACCCCACATACCATAGGCATTTGTCCTAATGCTCTACCTCCCCTTGCCCCACACCCTGCAACAGGCCACAGTGTGTGATGTTCCCCTTACTGTGTCCATGTATTCTCCTTGCTCAAATCCAACTTATGAGTAAGACCATGTGGTGTTCGGTTTTCAGTTCCTTTGTTAGTTTGCTGAGAATGATGATTTCCAGCCTCATCCACGTCCCTGCAAAGGAAGCATTCCTATTTCCCCACATCCTCTCCAGTATCTGTTGTTTCCTGACTTTTTAATGATTACCATTCTAACTGGCATGAGATGGTATCTCATTGGGGTTTTGATTTGCATTTCTCTAATGACCAGTAATGATGAGCTTTTCTTTCATGTTTGTTGGCTGCATAAATGTCTTTTTTTGAGAAGTGTCTGTTCACATCCTTCGCTCACTCTTTAATGGGGTTGTTTGGTATTTTTTCTTGTAAATTTGTTTAAGTTAGTTGTAGATTCTTGATATTAGCCCTTTGTCAGATGGATAGATTGCAAAAATTTTATTCCATTCTGTAGGTTGCCTGTTCACTCTGATGATAGTTTCTTTTGCTGTGCAGAAGCTCTTGAGTTTGATTAGATTCCATTTGTCAATTTTGGCTTTTATTGCATTGCTTTTGGTGTTTTTGTCATAGAGACTTTGCTCATGTGTATTTCCTGAATAGTATTGCCTAGGTTTTCTTCTAAGATTTTTAGGTTTTACATTTAAGTCTTTAATACATCTTGAGTTAATTTTTATATAAGGTGTAAGGAAGGGGTTCAGTTTCAATTTTCTGCATATGGCTAGCGAGTTTTCCCTAAATAGGGAATCCTTTCCCCGTTGCTTGTTTTTGTCAAATTTGTTGAAAATCAGATGGTTGTGGATGTGTGGAGTTATTTCTGAGACATCTGTTCTGTTCCATTGTTCTATATATCTGTTTTGGTACCAGTACCACGTTGTTTTGGTTACTCTAACCTTGTAGTATAGTTTGAAGTCAGGTAGTGTGATGCCTCCAGCTTTGTTCTTTTTGCTTAGGGGTTTCTTGGCTATCCAGGCCATTTTTGGGGTCCATATGAAACTTAAGGTATTTTTTCTAGTTCTGTGAAGAAAGGTCAAAGATAGCTTGATGGGAATAGCCTTGAATCTATGAATTACTTTGGGCAGTATGGCCATTTTCATGACATTGATTTTTCCTATCCATGAGCATAGAATGTTTTTCCATATGTTTGTGTCTTCTTTTATTTCCTTGAAGAGTGGTTTGTAGTTCTTCTTGAAGAGGTCCTATAGATTCCTTGTAAGTTCTATTCCTAGGTATTTTATTTTCTTTGTAGCAATTGTGAATAGGAGTTCACTCATGAATTGGCTATTATTTGTGTAGAAATACTTGTGGTTTTTGCACATGGATTTTATATCCTGAGACTTTGCTGAAATTGCTTATCAGCTTGAGGAATTTTTAGATTGAGATGATAGGGTTTTCTAAATTGACAATCATGTCATCTGCAAACAGATGTTTTTTTCAATTTCCAAAGTATCTCTTACTATTTTTTATTTGACTCCCTCTGTTCCTATATTTGAATACCCTTTATTTCTTTCTCTTGTCTGATTTCCCTGGCCAGAATATTCAATAGTATGTTGGATAGGAGTGTTGAGAGAGTGCATCAATGTCTTGTGCTGGTTTTCAAAGAGAATTATTCCAGCTTTGTCCCATTCAGTATGATATTGCCTATGGGTTTGTTATAAATAGCTCTGATTATTTTGAGATATGTTCCTTCAGTACCTAGTTTGTTGAGTGTTCTTAGCATGAAGGAGTGTTGAATTTTATTGAAGGCCTTTTCTGCATCTATTGAGATGATCATGTGGTTTTTGTCATTGGTTCTGTTTACGTGATGGATTACATTTCTTGATTTACATATGTTGAACCAGGCTTGCATCCCAGGGATAAAGCCGACTTGACTGTGGTAGATAAGCTTTTTGATATGCTGTTGGATTCAATTTGCCAGTATTTTGTTGAGGATTTTTGCATTGATGTTCATCAGTGATATTGACCTGATATTTCTTTTTTTTGTTGTGTCTCTACCAGGTTTTGGTAGCAGGATGATACTGGCCTCATAAAAGGAGTTAAGGAGGTGTCCCTTTTTTTCTGTTGTTTGGAATG
Source organism: Plecturocebus donacophilus (assembly GCA_004027715.1). Classification (NCBI taxonomy): domain Eukaryota; kingdom Metazoa; phylum Chordata; class Mammalia; order Primates; family Pitheciidae; genus Plecturocebus; species Plecturocebus donacophilus. The sequence goes on along the minus strand of PVKP010003618.1, from coordinate 23,864 downwards.
GTTTCAGAAGGAATGATTCCAGGTCCTCTTTAACATCTGGTAGAATTCGGCTGTGAATCCATCTGGTCTTGGGCTTTTTTTGCTTGGTAGGCTATTAATTACTGCCTCAATTTCAGAATTTGTTATTGGTTTACTCAGGGATTCAACTTCTTCCTGGTTTAGTCTTGGGAGGGTGTATGTGTCCAGGCATTTATCCATTTCTTCTAGATTGTCTAGTTTATTTGCATAGAGGTGTTTATATTATTCTCTGATGGTAGCTTTTATTTCTGTGGGATAACCCCTTTACCATTTTTTATTGTATCTATTTGATTCTTCTCTCCTTTCCTTTTTACTAGCTGTCTGTCTTGTTAGACTTTTCAAAAAAACAGCTCCTGGATTGATTGATTTATTTTTTGAAGGATTTTTCTTGTCTGTATCTCCTTCAGTTCTGCTCTGATCTTAGTTATTCCTTGTCTTCTGCTAGCTCTTAAATTTGTTTGCTCTTGCTTCTCTAGTTCTTTTAATTGTGATGTTAGGGTGTTGATTTTAGATCTTTCTTGCTTTCTGTGGGCATTTAGTGCTATGAATTTCCCTCTAAACACTGCTTTAGCTGCATCCTAGGGGTTCTGGTGTCTTTGTTCTCATTGGATTCAAAGAACTTATTTATTTCTGTCTTAATTTCATTATTTACCCAGTAGTCATTTAGGAGCAAGTTGTTCAGTTTCCATGTAGTTGTGTGGGTTTTGAGTAAGTTTCCTAATCCTGAGTTCTAATTTGATTGCACTGTTGTCTGAGAGACTGTTTGTTATGACTTCTGTTCTTTTGCATTTGCTGAGGAGTATTTACTTCCAATTATGTGGTCAATTTTAGAATAGGTGCTATGTGGTGCTGAGAAGAATGTCTATTTTGTTGATTTGGGGTGGAGAGTTCTGTAGATAGCTATTAGGTCCACTTGGTCCAAAGCTGAGTTCAAGTCCTGGATATCCTTGTTAATTTTCTATCTTGTTGATCTATCTAATATTGACAGTGGCATGTTAAAGTTTCCCACTATTATTGTGTGGAAATCTAAGTGTCTTTGTTGGTCTCTAAGAACTTGCTTTATGAGTCTGGGTACTCCTGTATTGGGTGCATATATATTTAGGATAGTTAGCTCTTCTTGTTGCATTGATCCCTTTACCATTATGTAATGACTTTCTTAGTCTTTTTTGATCTTTGTTGGTTTAAAGTCTGTTTTATCAGAGACAAAGATTGAAATCCCTAACTTTTGTTTTTAAGCTTTCAATTTGCTTGGTAAATCTTCCTCCATCCCTTTATTTTAAGCCTCTGTGTGTCTTTGCACATGAGAACAGTCTCCCGAATACAGCACATTGAAGGGTCTTGACTATCCAGTTTGCAAGTCTGTGTCTTTTAATTGGGGCATTTAGTCCATTTACATATAAGGTTAATATTATTATGTGTGACTTTGATCCTGTCATCATGATGCTAGCTGGTTATTTAGCTCATTAGTTGGTGCCATTTCTTCGTAGTGCATTTGGTCTTTATATGTTGGTATGTTTTTGCAGTGGATGGTACCAGTTTTTATTTTCCATATTTAGTGCAACCTTCAGGAGCTCTTGAAAGGTAGGCCTGGTGGTGACAAAATCCCCCAGTATATCCTTGTCTGGAAATGATTTTATTTCTCCTTGATTTTGAAGCTTAATTTAGTTGGATAAGAAATTCTGGGTTGAAAATTGTTTTCTTTAAGAATGTTGAAGGACAGGTGCAGTGCTCACGCCTGTAATCCCAGAGCTTCTGGAGGCTGAGGTGGGGCAGATCACAAGGCCAGGAGATCGAGACCATCCTGGCAAACACAATGAAACCCTGTCCCTTCTAAAAATACAAAAAACTAGCTGGGTATGATGGCACGCACCTGTAGTACCAGGTAATCAAGAGGCTGAAGCCAGAAAATCACTTGAATCTGGGAGGCAAAGGTTGCAGTGAGCCCAGATCATGCTGCTGCACTCCAGCATGGGTGACAGCATTATACTCTGTCAAAAAAAAAATATATTGAATATTCACCTCCACTCTCTCTGGCTTGTAGGGTTTCTGCAGAGAGATCCACTGTTAGTCTGATGGGTTTCCCTTTATAGGTAACCTGATCTTTCTCTCTGGCTGCACTTAAGATTTTTTCCTTCATTTCAAACTTGGAGAATCTGATGATTGTGTCTTAGGGTTGTTCTTCTTGAGGAGTATTTTAGTGGTGTTCTCTGTATTTCCTGAATTTGAATGTTGGCCTGTCTTGGTAGGTTGGGGAAGTTCTCCTGGATAATATCCTGAAGTGTATTTTCCAACTTGGTTCCATTCTTTTCATCACTTTCAGGTACACCAATCAAACATAGGTTTGGTCTTTTCACATAGTCACATATTTCATAGAGGCTTTGTTCATTCCTTTTCATTCTTCTTTCTCTAATGTTGTCTTCATGCTTTATTTCATTAAGTTGATCTTCAATCTCTGATATCCTTTCTTGCACTTGACTGACTCAGCTATTGATACTTGTATATGCTTCACTAAGTTCTCATTCTGTGTTTTTCAGCTCCATCAGGTAATTTATGTTCTCTAAACTGATTATTCTAGCCAGCACTTCCTGTAACCTTTTATTAAGGTTTTTAGCTTCCTTACATTGGGTTAGAAAATTCTCCTTTAGCTCACAGAAGCCTACTTCTGTGAATTCATCAAACTCATTCTCTGTCCAGTTTTGTTCTCTTGCTGGAGAGGTATTGCAATTGTTTGGAGGAAAAGAGACGTTCTAGTGTTTGACATTTTTAGCATTTTTGCATTGGTTTTTCCTTGTCTTCATAGATTTACGTATCTTTGATCTTTGACGTGTATTTATGTATCTTGGATCTTTGACACTGATGAACTTTGGATGAGGTTTGGTGTGGGCCTTCTTTTTGTTGATGTTGATGTTATTGCTTTCTATTTGTTAGTTTTCTATCAGTCAAGTCCCTCTTTTCCAGATCTGCTGGACTTCACTGGAGGTCTACTCCAGAGCCTGTTTGCTTGGGTATCACCATTGGAGGCTGCAGAACAGCAAAGACTGCTACCTGGTCCTTCCTCTGGAATCTTCATCCCAGAGGGGCACCTGCCTGATGCCAACTGGAGTTCTCCTTTATGAGGTATCTGCTGACCTCTCCTAGGAAATGTCTCCCAATTACGAGGTAAAGGTGTCAGGGACTGTCTTGAGGAGGCAGCCTGCCCCTTAGCAGAGCTCCAGCATTGTGCTGGGAGATCTGCTGCTCTTTTCAGAGTCAGTAGGCAGGAATGTTTAGTTCTGCTGAAGCGGTGCACACAGGTGCCTCTTCTCCCAAGTGCTCTGTCTCAGGGAAATGGGAGTTTTATCTATAAGACCCTGACTAGGGCTGCTGCCTTTCCTTCAGGGATGCCCTGTCCAATGAGGAGGAATCTAGAGACAGTCTGGCCACAGACGCTTTCCTGTGATGCAGTGAATCACCCAGTCCAAACTTCCTGCTTCCTCAACACTGAGGGGCGAACAGCCTACTCAAGCCTCAGTAATGTAAGACGCCCATCCCCAAGCTAGAGCATCCCAGGCCAACTTCAGACTGCTGTGCTGGCAGTGAGAATTTCAAGCCAGTGGTTCTTAGCTCGCTGGGCTCCATGGTAGTGTGATTCCCTGAGCTAGACGACTTAGCTCCCTGGCTTCAGCCACCTTTCCAGGGAAGTGAACAGTTCTGTCTCACTGGGGTTCCAGGTGCCACTGAGGTTCAAAAAAAACTCCTGCTGATAGGTTGGTGGCTGCCCAAACAGCTGCCCAGTTTTGTGCTTGAAACCCAGGGCCCTGGTGGTATAGGCACACAAGGGAATCTGCTGGTCTGCAGGTTGCAAAAACCATGGGGAAAGCACAGTATTTGGGCCAGATAAAACAGTCCCTCATGGCTTCCCTTGGCTAAGGGAGAGAGGTCCCGGGCCCTTATGCTTTCCAAGTGAAGCGATGCCCCACACTGCTTCTGCTTGCCCTCTGTGGGCTGCACCCACTGTCTAATCAGTCCCAGTGAGAAGAGCCAGGTACCTCAGTTAGAAATGCAGAAATAACCCACCTCTGAGTTGGTCTTGCTGGGAGCTGCAGGTCCTTGCTTGAGCTACTCAAGTCTCTTATTTCTTGGTGCATTCCCAGACTCATTCAAAGTTGTCACTAACCTCATTTTAAATCAAAGTAAGCAAACAAAATATTCCCCCAGTTTTTGGCCTCCCCCTTATTCTTAACATTATATTCTCTACCACTTATTCACTTAGAAATATTTTTAAAAATTAATAGTCTATATTCTTTCTGGAACAATCACTTTTGATAGATTTTAGAAGGTCTGTTGTATAAAAATGGGCCTAGAGATTTGTGTGCTTTTTGAAAAATAGAAGCCCACCCTAACTGTTTCATGCAATGAATACCCTTTTTCATTTTTTGAGATTTTGTTTTGAGAGTCTTGTATTTGACATATGGCTTTCTTCTTTGTTCTATACTATGTGGCCAAAAGTAAGTTATTCAGTATTTTTGAACATTTCTATTTGTCATCTATACAGTAAAGGCAATTGCTATCTGTTGCCTAGCGTAATGTGAAGGATTGAAGATGTTTTATAAAAATTCTGAAATAATGTCTGGATCCAGTATTCACTTTGATAAATGATGACTGTCATTTCTAGATGGTACATACTGGTGACACATTTATGTAGTTTTATTGAAACCTATTGAACCACCTGGATGAGTTAACCAGGATTAGTTAAACCACTTATCAAGTAATCAGATGGGAAGAGGAATTTAGAGGTAAAGGTAAAAGTACACAGGATAAGTAATGTATGGCAGCACATTATGCTCATTTGAAATGGCTAAACGTTTTTTCTTTGATTTCTTGTAGTAGACATTGAGAAGTCTTACAAGTGTAAAATGTTTCATCCTAATAGTTTGGCAGTTTTACTAAAGAACAAGAGAAATGTTACGGTAGTGTGTGAAGCAAGGCAGAAACAGTTTACTGAGATACATTTCAGGGTCTCTGCTTACCTTAATTTGTCTCTGACATGTGTTTTGGACAGCCTGGATAATGGTACTAAAAGATAGAATACTGGTCATGTTAATAACTTTTTAGAGCACATACAGCTAAGATAATCAGTGTGTGTGTGTGTGTGTGTGGAGAGAGAGAAAGAGAAGTATAAAAAGCTTCAATATTAAAATACACATACAAACACAAAACAACCTTTTGCCTTTTGTTTTCTGATTCATTTCATTTAAAACTTTTAATCAGTACTTTAGTTGAGCTGCTTTATAAATAGTCCACTTATATTTGGACTGCAGTGAGCAGTGATTTATTCAAAATTACTAACTGAGAGACTCATTTTATTTAACTTTACTACTTTGTTGGAAAACTGGAAGAATGCCAGATGGTGTTTTTTTACCACTTATTTCCAAGAGTGTAATAAATCATTTTTTATTTTTATAAATGACAATTTTAATGATACTTAAGAAAACTCCTGGGTCCAGGAAAATGATTCCATCTATTCCTCCATAAACAATTCTTTGACTAGGAAAATATTAAAAATAAGTTAACAGAAGTCTTCCCAAGTGACTGAAGATGTAGCTGTCTCTATGGTATGCCTCCTGCTATCTAATTCTGAAAGACCATAGGGAGTAGGAAATATCTTCTCTTTCTCTTCAGTGAATCTAACCTACTATTATGTGACCACAGCATGCTCTGAAAATCATTTTGTACTAATCTTTTGCTACACTCATGACTATCATAATTAAATTATTGTATGATTATCTATTTAATGATTATCTTACTCATTAGATCTTAGAATTCATAAGCAGAGAAATTTTACTGTCTTGCTCAAAGCTCTATTACCAATATTTAGCAAAATGCCCCATATGTGGTAGGGGCATAGAAACTATTTAATCAACTAGGCTGATAAGGAATGTGAAACTTACAGAAGTTGAAACACATGTACTTTTATCTGAATATATTTTGTCAAAAGATTGTCAGGAAATAGTGGTGTGATCTTACAGATTTGAGAGTGTATCTACTTTCTGGACAGTCTCCACTTAGATATGTTAAGTTTCTGAGAGAGAGAAATTTTAGGACCTAGAAATGTTTGACCAGAGATACTGGTCAAAAAGTTTCACGTCTTTTTTTTTTAATGAATAATTATTCACATAAGATCTAGATAGTACATGTTCTGCTTTCAGTCCTTTGCATGATGCTAGAAATTATCTGATATGACATGAAAGGATGGCTGGGAGAAGGTGACACAGGAATTACTGTATTTCAATTGAGTTTTTGATCATGTTAATTCAACAAGAGAAAGCGTGTTCTTAGTGCGTATTGATATTGATTCTAACTCCTCACTGTGAAATCACATTACCTTGATGAAGCAGTATGATAACTAACTTTTGCCTAATTGAGCACAAAAATGAACAACTTATTAAAATTATACCTATTATATATATTTGCCTGTTTATATTTTTGTTTATCTGTTTATATACATCTATACCTAAATCTACATCAATTTATTTCACATAATATTCTTCTAAGCTCTTAATAATGCTCTGAAACAAAATGATCTCAATTAAGATATTCATACATTATCAATTATGTGTTTATTTATTTTGAGACAGTGTCTCACTCCGTCCCCCAGGCTGGAGTGCAGTAGTGCTTGGTACTATCATAGCTCACTGCAGCCTTGACCTTCTGGCTTAATCAATCCTACCAACTCAGTCTCCCAAGTACCTAGGACTATAGCTGCACACCAATATACCTGGGTCACTTTTTACTTTTTATTTTTGTAGAGATAGTCTCATATGTTGCCCAGGGTGGTCTTAAACTCCCAACCTCAAGTAATCCTCCTGCCTCAGCCTCCCAAAGTGCTGGGATTACAGGTGTGAGCCACCTCTCCTAACCTCTCATATCATTTAGACCCTCACAGAATGGATAGACAGATACCTTATATTGACATTATTTGTGTATAACTCAGATAATTAGTACCAGCTTTTCCACTGGCCTCCACCAGGTATTCATAGAAATGACTAGAGGTACAACAAGAAATTAGGGGGCTCTCTGACCTGGTTGTCTAGTGAGGAGGAGGTCAAAGGCCTGTTGTCCATTAGACAACAGGTGTGGAACACCACTCACTTCACTGAATCTTTCATAAATCAAAATCTTTAAGCTGTTGGAGTAAGTCAGCAAATTCTCTCACCTTCACCACTTCTGGGAGAGGAGTAGGAGCAACACCTATTCACTTCTGGCAGGTGGTAACAACACTGCTTCCCATCCCTAGGAACTGAGACTTAGACACAAAAGATGCCTGTTTCTGCTCCTAGGAGGGAGCACAAAATCCTCCTGGGCTCAGGATCTCATACCCGTAACAAGCAGGTGTCTGTTGTTCCTGCAAGAGGGGAAGGAAGCTCTCTACTGAAGATCTGCTGTAGATATGAGGAAGTTTGATTGGTTTGGGAGGGCAGGAGTCAGAATACTCAGGAAGCTCTACACACATGTCCCAATCATACAGATGCTACCTGAGGCTGATGCTGGAGCAGTAGATCCAAGAGATCCCCATAGGTAACCCATGGTGACTTGAGTGTGGAGTAACAAGGAATAGCAGTCTACTGCTGTGGGAGAGGTAAGAGCATGAGCAGAGGATCTCTCTGAGATACAGATATCCAGGGAGTGTGGAAATCTGAGTGTGGAACAAAGTTACTGAGAAAAACATCAACGGGCACTCCAGGTCCCATACTAAGCATAAGGTAGCTGCAACCAGTCACTTGAGGAAATTGGATATTGGTTCGTCAAAGTTAAATATAGCAACAACAACAAAAAATTAAAGTCAGATATTCATGAGACTAGCTCAACACTCCAGATGATGTCCTGATAGAAGAAGCTTGCACAATTTTGGGCAAATACACTACATACCTCAGTCCCTGCTGTTCTGTTTTTCTGCACATGCTGTTTGATGTGCATTAAAAAATTGCAGGTAAACAAAAAACAGGAGGAAGTAACGCATTTTTGAAAGAAAAGTCGTCAATAGAGCCAGCATGAACAGACCCAGATTTTGGAACTATGCGGCAGCATTTTAAAAATAATTGTAATTAATATGCTAAATGTTCTAGTAGAAAAAGTAGACAATGCATATAAACTATAGAAATGTCATCAGAAAAAAAGAAAACCATAAAAATATTTAAATGTAAATGGTAAAAAAGAAAACACAATATTGAACAGGGAAAGTTCCTCTTGTAAGTTCATGAGCATACTAGCGGCTAAAGAAAGAATCAGTGAACTTTAAAATAGGTCACTAGAGAGCATCCAAAACAAAACACGTATCCTTCTGCCCCAGCCTCCCAACGTGCTGGGATTACAGGTGTGAGCCACCACTCCTAGCCTCTCATATCATTTAGACCCTCACAGAATGGATGAATAGACAGGTATCTTTTATTGACATTATTTGTTTATAACTCAGGTTATTAGTGGCAGCTTTTCCATGAGCCTCCGCCAGGTACTCATAGAAATGACTAGAGACATAGTAAGAAATTAGAGGGCTCTCTCACCTGGTTGTCTAATGAGGGAGAGGTCAAAGGCTGCCATTAGACGACATTAGACAACAGGTGTAATTAAAAAAAAGTAAAAAAAAAAAATCCCATAGAACAATCTCAGTGTTCTAACAGATATGTGATTTAACTCCTAGAAATATAAGATACAGCAGCACAGGGCAGAAAACATATTTGAAGAGGTAATTGCTCAAAATATTCTGAAATTATTAAAAAATAAAGTACAAATTCAATAGACCCATAGATATCCAATAGGAATAAAAACAAATAAAAAATTCACCTAGATATACCATAGTCAAGTTTCTAAAACCAAGAATAAGGTGAAAATCTTGAAGACAGCTAGAGAAAGTCTTTTAAAATTGTATATTAGAGCAAAATGAAAGAGCCAGAATGGACTTCCAGTCAGAAACTGTAAGCCAGAACTCAATGGAATGTTTTAAAGTGCCAGAAGTGGGGGATGATTAGCAGCCCATGTGATAAGGTCCCGTCATTGCACAAATCAGTGGTTGTGGATTCAGTAAATACCTGGGCTCAGCATGATTAAGAAATACAAATTAAGCCATTCAGGATTTGGACTGTTAAAGATACATTTTTAAAAACTGTTAAACACTTTCTAATTATTTGAAGCTGCAGTTTTCTAAGTTTAACTTGGTCTCTGAATTTTACTTTAACATATGTGTCACTTGCTTTTGTCTTTTACCAGAAGTTCAACTGGCCCCAGGTCTTACTGGCTCTCCTCTTACAATGTCTCTGAAATATGTCCCTTTCATCCTTTTTCACTACTACTGGCTAAGTTTGGACTTTCTCTTCTTGTGCACAGATTATTGTGGTGTTTCTTGTTTTGTCCCCTGTCTTCCACCTGAGATTAATTACTCTGCCTAGTTTTTATTTCAACTTGAAACATAAAATTTTTGAAGATTATCCACGGCTTATATAAGCTCACAACTCTATAGGAACAAGCACAGGCCTCTTGCATGCTGATCTCTCTTCAACCACTTCTCCTCAAGGACTCTACCCTTCTACTTGCTTTCCTCAGGACCTGTAAAGTGAAGACTAACATGTCTTTATTCACTGCACTATTGAGGATTATTTTAGTCCCAGCTAAAATATATCATCCTTAAAATTGCCTTAAACAATAGGAAAATTTATTTTATTACACAAAAGGTGGTCCAGAGATAGGCTGGCTTCAGTATTGGTTCATTCAGCCCTCAAAGATGTCATCAAGGAACTAGCATTTTCCATTTTCAGTTTGGCTAATTTCAATATTATCTTTTATTTTAGATGGGTGGCAAGATACTGCATAAATTTCAAGCATTGTATCTAAATTTAGTAATTTCTGGAGAAACCAATGTGATTATTTTTTCTTTTATATTCACTTAGAAACTGAAAATCTTTTTTAGAAAACATACTACACAGGACTTGGTATACTCACTCATGCCTGTAATCCCAAACTTTGAAATGCCGAAGTAAGTTCAAGACCAGACTGGGAAAAATAGTGCGACCCCCAAAAATCAGGAGACAGTAGATGCTGGAGAGGATGTGGAGAAATAGGAACGCTTTTACATTGTTGACAGGAGTGTAAATTAGTTCAATCATTGTGGCCGACACTGTGGTGACTACTCAAGGCTATAGAACTAGAAATACCATTTGGCCCAGCAATCCCATTACTGGGAATATACCCAAAGGATTATAAAACATTCAATTATAAAGACACATGTACTTGCATGTTTATTGTGGCACTGTTTTAATAGCAAAGACTGGGAACCAACCCAAATGCCCATCAGCGATAGACTGGATAAAAAAAATGTGGCACATATACACCATGGAACAATATGCAGCCATAAAAAAGGATGAGTTCATGTCCTTTGCAGGGACATGGATGAAGCTGGAAACCATCATTCTCAGCAAACTGACACAAGAACAGAAAACCAAATACTGCATGTTCTCACTCATAAGTGGGTGTTGAACAATGAGAACACATGGACACAGGGAGGGGAACATCATACGCTGGGGCCTGTTAGGGGGTGGGGGATCTAGGGGAGGGATAGCAAGGGGTGAGGAGATTGGGGAGGGATAATATTAGGAAAAACACCTAATGTAGATGACGAGAGGATGGATGCAACAAGCCACCATGGCATGCGTATACCTGTGTAACAAACCTGGACATGTACCCCAGAACTAAAAAACAAAAAAAACAAAAAAAAAGAAAAAACGAAAACACTAAACTCACTCACTAAACCTTGTTTCATACTTCATTGATCACAACTGGGTCAGATTTCATTTCATTATCCTTAGACCAATTCATCCAACTTCTGGAGATGTGTATGAGTATTCAGATTCTCAACACAATGGGAAATGGGGTGAATATCTAAAAAGTCAAAATCAGACTTTTAAGGAGGAAAAAAGAAAAAGGGATATAGGATTAAAAATAGTAATATTTAATACATGTGTACCCTTCTGTATTTCTGGAATACCCTGGGCTTATTTTAGATGACAACTTTCTACTCATTTTGCTAGATTTAGTTTAAATATCTTCTTCCTATGTTGTGTTTCCTGATTTCACTTTACTTAATTCTTCCTCTTAGATCAGCCAGGATTCAGTGAATTCCTATAATAAATTACTTATATTTAAATGTCATTATTTTATGTCTTTACACCTAGAAACTCCCAGAAAGTACCAACTATGTCAGTCATCTTTATTTATTCATCACTGAGCACAGAACCTAAGCTTAAAGGAAGAGACAAAAATGTTGAATTGGATATTCTACAACCTTCTCGGTACATATTATAATATGTCAGTTTTAAGTATGAAAATCCCTTGGTTCTGCATGTAATTTTTATACTTTCTGTGTGATTGGGTTTAACATAAAAGATTATTTACTCAGCATGTAATAAATCAGAACTTGAAAAATATCAGAGGGCCATATGGATGTAAAATATTTCAGTCATCTGGCATAGATAATAACTTAACAGAGAAAATGTCAGACAAAATTACCCATAAATGATTCCGAGTCCTCTGTGGAAATCATGTAACTCGATTGTACCTCTGTAAAAAATTCCATGCCTGGCTTTGATGAAATATTTATTACTAAATAAATACCCTATGTAACATATCACTGAGAGTTGTTGATGTATCATCCAAATTCAATCTGAATATAGATGATCTTTTTAGATGACAATTCAAAGAGAAATCTTTAGATTTTAAAATTTATTTTGAATAAAACTACCCAAAACATTCATTTTTAATTATACATCTTCCACATTTAAAAACTTTGACCTTCTTCAAATTGGCCTCTGAGAGATGAATATTTGATTTCAAGGATCACAATCATTTTAATAAATAAAATATTATAGATGTTAGCATCGGTGAAAGTGGCAGAATACAGACCTCAAAACTTTACTCCTTTACAAAATAACAACCAAAAAACTGACAAAAATAGTCAGAATCAACTTTTAGAGAATTCCTGAAATTAATTAATGGCTTACAGCAGTCTGGGCATCACTGAGTCAAGAAAACCGGGTGAATTTTGGCAAAAACAGAGTTTTGTGGTGTTTTATCTGGTCTAGTCCCCTGTTCCTCAGCTCCTCACAAGTCTTGAAAAATAACAGGCTTTTTCAGTACTGGAGGAAGAAGAGCACATTTGGAACGCTCTGAAAGCCTTAATATGAGAAAGGATTCTCTCTTGGCCTGTCTGGTGGTTCACTGGACAACTCTACATGAAAAGACTGCCATTAATTGACTTATATTTCCCCAGTGCTCAAATTCATTCAATGTTAAAAGCTTTCCTCTGTGGCACCTTTGTAGAATGTTTTTCCATTAAGGTTGTCTGAGGCAGTGAATAGGATTAATAGTAAGGGCAAACAATAGACTAATCAAAATGCTTAAGAGGAAAGCCATAGGATGAGATGTCCAAAGGGGCTTTGGAAAGCCCCAACATTCTTGGGAATCTAGAAGGCCATGTTCATGTATAGGACTGTACACCTGCTCAGGAAATGCCTGAGAAGTTGCCCAAGTGTTACTTGATGCTGATTTGGAGATTCTTTAAAAAGCAGAAAGTAGTAGCTAAAAAGGAGTAGCTAATTCCCTGGCTGAATATAGAAAGCATATTCAAACATTCTCACAGGTCCCCTGGCAAAGACTTGGAGATTTACCAGCTCTGGACCCTTAAGGAAATAGCTGTCCAATTAACTGAACACTGAGGTAGCTGAGTACAAACTTTAGTGGCTACATTTGACAAACAGTACAATTACAAGCACTAACACAAACTTTGGGATGGGAGTAGAATTCTTCTTCTTCTTTTTTTTTTTTGTTGAGACAGAGTCTTGCTCCGTTACCCAGGCCGGAATGCAATAATGCAATCTCGGCTCACGGCAAACCCCACCTCCTGGGTTCAAACGATTCTCCTGCTTCAGCCTCCCAAGTAGCTGGGATTACAGCGACCCACCACCATGCTTGATTAATTTCTGTAAGCTTCGTAGTAACAGGTTTTTACCGTGTTGGTCAGTCAGGGCTGGAACTCCTGATTTCAGGTGATTCACCCGCCTTGGCCTCCCAAAGTGCTGCGATTACAGGCATGTGCCACCGCACCCAACCTGGGGCTAGAATTTGATTTCCAGAGTTGCCACATTACTTTATTTAAAACATCCAGTTTTCAACAAAAATTATGAGATGTACAAAGAAACCAAAAATTTTTGCGACAGCCAAAACTAACTTGAGAAAGGAGAATAAAATTGAAAGACTCAGATTGGCTAATTTTAAATTTCACTATACAACTATAGAAACCAAGACAGAGTGGTCATGGAATAATGGAATTGAAATATAGGTCAATGTAATATAAACGAAGGTATAAAATTAAGCCCATCTATGATCAATTGATTTTTGATAAGGATGTCAATATCACTTAATGGGGAGAGAATAGTATTTTTAGCAATTGGCTTTGGGATAGCCTCATGCAAAAGAATAGATCTCAACTGCTACTTTATACCATATGCAAAAATGAACTGAAAATCTATTGTCTTAGTCTCTTTGTGCTACTATAACCAAATACCACAGTCCGGATAATTTCTAAAGCAAATAAATTTATTTCCTCACAATTCTGGAGGCTGGGAAGTACACAATCAAAGCACTAGCCTGTGGTGTCTGGTAAGGGCCTGCTCTCTGCTTCCAAGATGGTGCCTTGAATGTTGCACCCTCCAGAAGGGAGAAATACTGTTCCTCTCATGGCAGAGAAAGGGAAGAGAGAGAATTCACTTCCACAAGCCCTTTTATAGTGGTATTGACCCATTCATAAGGGCAGATCCCTCTTGATCTATATACCTCTCATTAGGCCCCATCACCCAAAACACTATAGCAAGTGTGAATTATGTTTCAACTTGAATTTTGGAGGGCACTAAAACATTTAAACCATACCATGAATCAAAGAGCTAAGTGAAGGAGCTAAAACTGTAAATATATTAGAGAAAATCATAGGCATGGAATAGATCTTTGTGTTTGGATTATCCAAAGTTTCTTAGATTTGACACTAAAACCACAGGGAACTAAAGAAAATATAGTTAAATTGTAATTCAGAAAAGTAAAAAACTTTTGTGCATTAAAGAACACTACCAAGAAAATGAAAAGACAGTCCTCAGAATGAGAGAAAATATTTGCTAATGATATAACCTATAAGGATCTAATAGCCGGGTTATGGAAAGGCCTCTTAAAACTTAACAGAATAACAACCCTATTTAAAAAATGAGGCAAGTACTTGATTATAAATTTATGCAAAGAAGATACACAAATGACCAAAAAGCACACAAAAAGATGGTCAACATCATTAGTCATTAGGGAAATGGAAATTAGAACAAGGTGGCACCACTTTTCATCCACTAAAATGGCTATTTTTTTTTAAATGAAAAATTGTAACCACAGTTTATTGCTAGTGGAATAAACAGTGGTACGTTCACTGTGGGAAGTTGTTTAGAAGTTCCTCAAAGAGTTATACAGTTATGAGTTGCTTAATGATGGGATACTTCAGAGAAATGCATTGTTAGGCAATTTTGTAACTATGCAAATATCATTGAGCATACTTACACAAACCTGGAAGGTGTAGCCTACTACATACCTAGGCTGTATGGTATAGACTATTGCTCATGGGCTACACACCTGCATATCATATTATTGTATTGAATTCTGTAGGTAATTGTAACACAGTGGTATGCATTTGTGTAAGCATTTCTAAGCATAGAAAAGACACAATAAAAATACAATATGAAAGATAAAAATTGAACACCTATATAGGGCACTTATTATGAATAGAGCTTGAAAAATTGGAAGTAGCTCTGAGTGAGTGAGTGGTGATTGAATGTGAAGGCCTAGGACATTATTGTATGTTACTGTAGACTATACACATGGTACACTTAGGCTATACTAAATTCATAAAAATATTTTTCTTTTTTTTTTTTTAAATGGAGTCTCACTCTGTCACCGAGGCTGGAGTGCAATGGCCCAATCTCAGCTCGCTGCAACCTCTGCCTCCCAGGTTCAAGTAATTTTCCTGCCTGAGCCTCATGAGTAGCTGGGATTACAGATGCATGCCACCATGCTGGCTAATGCTTTGTATTTTTAGTAGAGATGGTGTTTCACCATGTTAGCCAGGCTAGGCTCGAACTCCTGACCTCAGGTGATCCACCAGCCTCCAATCCTTCCCAAAGTGCTAGGATTACAGGCGTGAGCCACCATGCCCAGCCAATATTTTTCTTTCTTCAGTAAGTTAACTTTAACATACTTTAATATTTTTGCTTTATAAATTTTTAATTTTTTAAAACTTTTGATTCTTTTGTAGTAATATTTAGCTTAAAACACATTGCACAGCTGTGCAAAAGTATTTTCTTTATATCCTTATTTTATTAGCTTTATTCTGTTTTAAAGTGGTTTTACATTATTTTTACTTTTAAACTTTCTTGTTAAAAACTGAGACATGAACATACACATTAGCTTAAGTGTATACAGGGTCAGGATCATCAATATCACTGTCTTCTACCTCCATATCTTGTCCCACTAGAAAGTCTTCAGATAGTATAAATAGTACATAAACTAGTAACATATTTGTTTATTAACATTATCAAGTATTAACATTGTATGTACCATATGTAAGTGTATGTGCTGTATATCATGTACCAAATAAACACGTTTCTTTCGACAAAGGACTGCATAGGCTATGGTAGTCCCATAAGATTATAATTGAGCTGTAAAGTTTCTATCACCTAGTGTTTACTACACTATACTTTTTATGCTTATTTTAGAGTATATTCTTTTTTTTTAAAAGAGAAATAACTACAAAAGAGCCTCAGATAGATCCTTCAGGAGGAATTCCAGAAGAAGTCATTGTTATCATAGGAGATGACAGCTCCATGCATTATTGCCCTTCATGAAGACCTTCCAGTATGACAAGATGTGGAGGTAGAAGACAGTTATGCTGATGATCCTGACCCTGTGCAGGCCTAAGCTAATGTGTGTGTTTGTGTCTTAGTTTTTGACAAAAAAGTTTAGAAAGCAAAAAAAAATTGTAATAGAAAAAATGCTTACAAAATAAGATTAAAAAGCAAAAACATTTGTATAGCTGCTCAATGTGTTTATATTCTAAGCTAAGAGTTGTTACAAGAGTCAAAAAGTTTAAAAACTTTAAAATTTCATAAAGTAAATACATTATAGTAAGCTAAGGTTTACTTGTTATTGAAGAAAGAAAAATATTTTCAGAAATTGCATGTAGCCTGTGTATGCAGTGTTTACAAAATCTGTGGTAGTTACAGTAATGTCCTAGGCCTTCACATTCACTCATCCTCACTGAATCACCTAGAGCAATTTCCAGTCCTGCAAGCTCCATTTATGGTAATTTCCCTATATAGATATACTGTATTTTGTCTTCTTAATCATATTTTTACTGTACTTTTCTATATTTAGATTTATAAATACTTACCATTTTCCTACAATTGCCCATAGTATTCAGTAGTGTAACATTCCATACAGGTAGCCTAGAAGCAATAGGCTCTATAATCTATGTGTGTAGTAGGCATACCTACTAGGTTTGTAAGTTCCCTCTAATGTTTGCAAAACAACAAAGCTGCTTAAGGGCACATTTCTTAGAAAGTATTGATGTTGTTAAGCAATGTGTTATACTCCTGGCAGTTGGCTTGTTTGTACCAGCATGACTACAAATATGTGAGTAATGCATTGAAATACAATGTCACTAGGCAACAGGAATTTTTCAGCTGCATTATTATCTTACGGATCCACTGTTGTTTATGAGGTCTGTCACTGACCAATATGGCATTATGTGGTACATGATTATACATAGAGTGATCACGTGACCCAGAAATTCCACTTCTAGGTATATACTCAAATGAACTGAAAATAGGTGTTCAACAAAAAGATATACACAAATATTCACAGCAGCACTATTCATAGCAAAAACCATCCAAATGGCCACTAAGCAAATAATGAATGAAAACATGTGATATATTTATACAATGGTATATTACTCAACCATAAAAATTAAAGTATTCATACTTACTAACAAAATGGATTAACCTTACAAAACATGCTAATAGAAGCCAGTTACAAAAGGCCAAATGTTGTAGGATTCTCTTTATTTGGAAAGTACAGAATAACAGATTAGTAGAGATAGAAAGTAGATTAGTGGTTTTCCAGAGTTAGTGGATGAGTTAAACACAGGGACTGCTAACGAGTTTAGGGTTTCTTTCTGGAATGAGAAAACTGTTCAAGAATTAGATGGCAGTAATGTTCCAAAACTTGTAAATATACTGAAACACTTAATTCCACATTTTCAAATGGCGTATTTTATGGTATGTATATTATAGTAAAATACTTTTAAAACTTTATAAATGCTTTATTTTGAGAAGTAGTAGAAGTAGCAGTATCTGTGGAATATAATTTCTTTTCCCTCTTATCTGACTGTTTGAAAATGTAATCTATGTCCTTTGTAATAACATCAAAAGTCTTGTTCCAGGTCAATTTGCTAAAAATATATTTGTTCTATGATCAGTTAACTAAATAGTCTAAATGACCAAAAAAAGGTAGACAATTATCTATTCCCAGATTTAAGACAATTAACCACAGGAATTTTGCTACAAAAGAGGAATGGGATACAAAATAATTCAGACACAGAAATATAAAAATGATAAAATAGTAAAATATTTCTAAGAGAAATCTCATCCATTCGCATGAAAAGCATTAAATATCTAAGAAATGTTTAGAGTCTTCAAATGTGAAATATATGTGAAATTAAAGTTGAATCTGACTGAACTAAGAAATACTCAGCTAAATTTTTTTGGTGATGTAAATGTACCTGAGATAAAAAATCCACAATAGTTCAGAAACTTGGTCTTTGCCATTCTTGGTCTACCTCAAATGTTAGCAAAATTGGTGTAGGGTGAGGAATTAGCTTGTGTCTGTAACATCTCAGAGAGGTGTGACCCAACCAGCTCAAACTGTGACTGAGATCTGAGTCCTACCAAGTGAATTTCTGAAAAAAATAAAACAAACAAAAGGTGCAGGGTGTGTGTAGATACTAGAGAAATAAAGGCGATCGCTTACAGTATTAAAATCTAGAAAGTACCACATCTGTTGTAACTGTTGCTACTGCATTTTTTTGTGGTTGTTTTGTATATGTCTAAGCTACCTTCATAAATGTTAAAACCAAGAATAAATCACTTAAAATCAAGAATATCTCATAATAGAGAGAAGAATGTATATTTCCAGTTATAGGGAACATGGAGACAAATAATATAAGAGGTGTGGGGCTTCATCTTTAAGAGTTATTTAGGCAAGTGGGCTGATTAATATTAACATGGCAGTGGGAGATCATTAACTGTCCCTTTCAAAGCTGTCATCATCTCTTTGTTTTCAGACAGCTGCATATGCCTTGTTCTCCAGTTCTGTTCTCATAGCCTTTTGAGGCACTTCAGTTCTGTTTGTTATGCTGCGGAAAGAAGCGTGGCAGCATGTGTAAACTCCAGAGGTTCGCAGTATCAGATGGGAAGCAGCTGCTGGGTAGATAAAAGTGTTTGTAGAGCCTTTTGTCTAGGAGCCAGGGGGACGTAGGGATTGCGTCTTTGGCATAAGGGTAGCAATATAATGCAGGGATATATGCCATGGCATAAAGTAAGTCAAGATTCACTGCTCTCTTGCTTTAAGTGAATCAATAGCATTAGGCTAAATGTGCCTTCTTCCTCCTGAAGGATGTTGAGCTGTTGAAAGCCTTAAGGTACTTAAAAATACAATGTTTTATGCTGAGCAAGTCTAGAAGAAAGAAAGCTGCTATAAAATACCTCCTACAGATTTTCAGGTAGAATGGTGGTGGTGTCATTATTTCTCTATACTATTTTATTAAATAAATAGAGATAAAACATACAAGGGAAATGCATTTTTTAAAATGTTATCGAACTGCACCATCTGAATGCAAGGTGCATGGCTAAGAAGACTAAAAGGGATGATTGTTTTAATCATAAGACTCTTTTAAATTCTTTAAGAAATAACTCCTTTTAACTAGATTTTATAGGCCTTTTTGAAAAATAGGTCTGGCATAGTCTTTACTCCAGGGCCTTTCTTATCTCAGTAGATTGCATGGTATGTGAATAAGATCGCTAAGCTACCATACATAACACTGAGCATCAGAGTGTCAAATCAGACTTACAAAAAAGAGATCTCACAGAATGTCAAGATTTGGCACTATTGAAAGGACACAGGCAGGGTGAGACACAGACAGAGATCATGGAGATGTATGGGCTCATAACAGAGCTCCTCAGGTCCATATTCATACATTAGCATGGCTTGGTCCAGGTGTCACGTGAGGTTTCTAGATGGTGTACATTGAACATCACTCACATAAAAGGGAGCTATTTTGGTCATGAAACATCTTCCCCTTGTAATTACATAGTTCGTGTGACATTTATCAAAGAACCAGAACTCAAGATTAGATATATTCTTCCTTAACCATTACAGAGGGGAGGATTCTCCTGCTTGTAAATACCAGCAGCGTGTTTGTCTGGAGGCCCCTCACTACCATCACATGTTAGAGAGGTGTTTTTACAAGGGAATCTGAGTGAATCGTCTTTCTTACCCAGGTGTTCCAGCAAAGGGAGAGAAAGCACTGAAGTCCTGTTGCTTTTTCTTTGTTTTAATATTTTTAACGTTTAATGTTTTCATTTTGAGACAAGGTCTGTCTTGCCCAGGCTGAAGTACAGGGTCAGAATCAAGGCTCACGGCAGCCTCAAAATCCTGGGCCCAAGCAATCCTCCAGGCTTAGCCCCCTGATTATCAAGAATTACAGGCATGTATCACAACCCCTGGCTAATGTTTAAAAAAAATTATTTTAAAGATGGGGTGTGGCTATGTTGTCCAGGCGGGTCTCAAACTCCTGGCCTCAAAATAGCTTCTGCCTTGATCTCCCAAAGTGCTGGAATTCCGGGTGTGAGCTACCATGCCTGACAGTCCTCTTCTTTATTTTTCCCTGTGTAGACTCTTGGTCAATATCTCCTTGCTACACATTTCTCAAGTTTATTTTTATAGTTTACAAAATTTTCTGAAACATTTTGTGCAAAAGCATAATCTTACAAACATTCCATCAAATACCAATATTTGAATTCTCTAATGGTGAGTAAGAATTCCAACTCAATTGTTATTTTTCTTCCATTTTCCAATTATCCAAAGCTTTTAGTATGTATTGATGTAAATATTTAAGTACACATGTAGTTTTTCTAAGGCCTAAACCTTCTTTTAATTGCCCACGTTTCCTTCAATGAAGTTCCCCTCCACAGGGATCCTGAGAAAGACTCTTTGCTGGGCTGAACACTAGTCAGACTATTCTCACCCTCTAGGCCTGTACCATAGTGTTCAGAATTGTCAAGCCTACATTGCCCAGTTGTAACAAGAATCTTGCTAAGTCAGTTCAGAGAGAGCTCTGCACCCTTGATAGCTAATCTTCTTCAGAATCTGATCAAATTCTTCAGCCACCACCCTTCATATTGGATCACTCTGGCCTGCCTGCAGTAAGAATCCTGACACGTCAGATTAGCAAGAATCCCCTTTACTCCTGATGTTTCCTCTTAATGTTTTTCTGTCCAGTAACCCCATGCTTCTTAGCTATAAACCTCCACCTGTCTATACTGTATTTGGAATTAAGCGAAGTACTATACTAAGATCTTTTTCTCTTTTGCAACAATTCCTGGGGGAAAATATCTGGTCTTTGTGCTTTAACTACTGTCCAGCTTTTGTTTCCTTTGAAACTCTAAATTATCCTCCCATGCTTTTCATTCTGGAGTCATCATCTACAAAACTGTATTTTTTTATTTGACCATATCAGTAAACTCAAAACTCCTTTGTTACACAGTATACTTTTAGCAAAAGATTAACTCTGACACATGATACATCATTTACAATTATATCATCATTCTCTATTCCTTCTCAACCAGAATGATGTTCCCAATGAACCACACATTTCAAGTACCTGCGGTAATGACTTGAGGCCATAGTTCAATAATTATGGATCCATTCTGTTGTGTGGACACAATAATATCTGAGATATCATGGTGCCAGTTTTTACAGACATTGGCATCTGCATATCATTACATAGTATAGTCCAGCTACTTTCCACAAAGACTATATAGTGTTGTTTTTTTATTTGAACTGTGTAGAAGAAAACCCTCCCTCCCCCTAACCCTGGCTTTTTAAAATCTTGTTTTTGTTCCCAGAGTAATAGAGTACAATTAGGCTTCTATTCTCCAATGAGATTCTGCCATTATTTAGGCTTATCATGGTTTTTCCATAAATGCACCACCCTAGCCCAACCTCTGATGATTAAAGACATGTAATTTCATGATGATTAGAACATCCAGTACTCCTTTCAGAGGAGGGTAAATCTTTTTCCAGCAATGAGGATAGTTCTAGTTTTTAATTACGGTAATTCTCTTCTCTTCTCCCCCCTCCCCTCCCCTCCCCTCTCCTCCTCTCCTCCTCTCCTCTCCTTCTTCTCTCCTTTCTTCTCTTCTTTCTCTCTCCCCTCCCCTCCCCTCTTCTGACAGAGTCTCACTCCGTTGCCCATGCTGGAGTACAGTGGCCAGATCTTGGTTCACTGTAACCTCTGTTTCATGCATTCACATGATTCTCGTGCCTCAGCTTCCCGAGTAGCTGGGATTACAGGTGTCCACCACTACACCTGGCTAATTTTTATATTTTTAGTTGAGACAGGATTTCACCATGTTAGCCAGGCTGCTCTTGAACTCCCGACCTCAGGCGATCTGCCTGCTTCAGCCTCCCAAAGTGCTGGGATTACAGGCATGAGCCACCTCACCTGGCCTAGGATAATTACTTCATTTGTCTACTCTTGTTTACCTTTATTTTCCGCCCAGACTGATTTCAATCCAGTATCCTAGAAGAGAGGTTCCTCTGGTGTCTATTTGGGTTAGCTGGTCTTTCAAATGTATTTCTGAAAGATAATGTTGTTGGATATGCAATTATTGTTTGCTGGAATATTTTTTCTTACATTTAAAATATTTCACTACACCCTCTTGCTTACATGTTTTCTAATGAGAAATTCACTGTAATTCTTACCCTTGTTTCTTGTAGGTTTTAATCATTTGACTTCCCTCAATATTACTTTTGGTTTTTAGTTATTTGGAGTTTGAATATTGTATGCATATGTGTCAATGTTAACATTAAGTTTTAATTTTTGTGGATACATAATAGTAGTACATTTTTATAGGCACATGTGATATTTTAATGCATACATACAATGTGTAATGATCAAATCAGGGTAACTGGGATATCCGTCACCTCAAATATTTATTATTTATTTGTGTTGAGATCATTCCAAATTCACTCCTCTAGTTATTTTGAAAGATAAATTATTGTTACCTATTGTGATATTGAACACTAGATTTTATTCTTTCTGTCTAGCTGTATTTTTATACCCATTAATTAACCCTTCTTTTTGAATTTTAATTATTTCAGTAGGTTTTTGGGGAACAGGTGGTGTTTGGTTACATGAATAAATTCTTTAGCGGTGATTTCTGAGATTATTGTGCACCCATCACCTGAGCAGGTGTACACTGCAACCAATGTGCAGACTTTTAACCCTCACCCCCCCGACCCTTTCCCCTGAGTGTCATAAGTCCATTGTGTCATTCACCTGCCTTCGCATCCTCAAAGCTTAGCTCCCACTTATGGGTGAGAGCATATGAAGTTTGGTTTTCCATTCCTGAGTTACTTCACTTAGAATAATGATCCCCCCAGTTCCCTTCAGGTTTCTGTGAATGCCATTATTTTATTTCTTTTTATGGCTGAGTAGTATTCTGTGGTATAGATAAACCACACTTTCTTTATGCACTCATTGACTAATGGGCATTTGCGCTGATTGCATATTTTTGCAATTGCAAATTGTGCTGAAATAAACATGCATGTGCAAGTAGCTTTTTCATAAAATGACTTCTTTTTCTTTGGATAGATACCCAGTAGTGGGATTGCTAGGTCAGATGGTAGATCTACTTTTAGTTCTCCACACTGTTTTCCATAGTGGTTGTACTGGCTTACATTCCCACTAACAGTGTAAAAGTATTCCTTTTTCACCACATCCATGCCAATATCTGTTGTTTTTTTTTTTATTTTTTGATTATGGCCATTCTTGCAGGAATGAGGTGGTTTTGTGGTTTTGATTTGTATTTCCCTGATAATTAGTGATATTAAGCATTTTTTTTTCATATGTTTCTTGGCCATTTGTATGTCTTCTTTTGAGAATTGTCTATTCACGTCCTTAGCTCATTTTTTGATGGGATTGTTTTGTTCTTCCTGACTTGTCTGAGTTCCTTGTAGATTCTGAATATTAGTCCTTTGTCGAATGTATAGATTGTGAAGATTTTCTATCACTCTATGGGTTGTCTGTTAACTCTGCTGATTATTTCTTTTGCTGTGCAAAAGCTTTTTAGTTTAATTAAGTTCCATTTATTTATCTTTGTTTTTGTTGGATTTGTTTTTGGATTATTTGTCATGAAGTCTGCCTAAGCCAGTGTCTAGAAGGGTTTTTCTAATGTTTTCTTCTAGAAACTTGATGGTTTCAGATCTTAGATTTAAGTCTTTGATCCATCTTGAGTTGATTTTTGTGTAAGATCAGAGATGATGATTCAGTTTCATTCTTTTTATTTTTTAAAATATATATTTTATTGCATTTTAGGTTTTGGGGTACATGTGAAGAACATGCAAGATTGTTGCATAGGTACACACATGGCAGTGTGGTTTGCTGCCTTCCTCCCCAT
>PVKP010003617.1:25986-106616 GCA_004027715.1 Plecturocebus donacophilus | reverse complement strand
TCAGGGTTTCAACTTCTTCCTGGTTTAGACTTGGGAGGAGGCAAGTGTCCAGGAATTTATCCATTTCTCCCAGGTTTACCAGTTTATGTGCATAGAGTTGTTTGTAATAATCTCTGATGATGGTTTGAATTTCTGTGGAATCTGTGGTGATATCCCCTTTATCGTTTTTTATTGCATCTATTTGGTTATTCTCTCTTTCTTTTTTATTAATCTGGCTAGTAGTCTGTCTATTTTGTTGATCTTTTCGAAAAACCAGCTCTTGGATTTATTGATTTAATCTTAATATGTAATCAGTAAGTAGAACATGTTAAAAAAATATGATTTAAATATGTTGGGAGAAACTACTATGGATATTTTTAAATTGAAGTAGAGAATAAAGAAAATGCCATTTTATTACCTTTTTCCATTTGATTACAAAAATAATCAAATGGCATTTTCTTTAGTTGACAGTTTCTTTACTTGTCATGTCCTTGAGTATTCTTTGTTCCTATGTCCTTAAATAAAATCTTTAATTATATAGTGATATTTGTAAGTACATTTTGACTTTCATATACATTAAAACACTGCAGTAACATATTTGGTTAGATAGTAAGTAGAAATAAAAAAGATATGCAGTATTATGTATTTCTTTAGAAAAATTCAAAATTTTATAGTTAAAATTTAAGGTGTCTGCAAAGTCTCTCATATATATACATATATCTCTTCATAGTGATTACCGTGTGTGTGTGTGTCTGTGTGTGTGTGTGTGTGTAATCAAAACCACAATTCTGACTGGCATGAGATGACATCTCATTTTGGTTTTGATTTGAATTTCTCTAATGATCAGTGATGTTGAGCTTTTTTTCATGTTTGTTGGCCTCATAAATGTCTTCATTGGTAAAGTCTCTGTTCATGGTGTATATATACATTATTACTATATATATAGTAATCACTATGAGGAGGTATAAAGTATATATATGGTAATCACCATGAGGAGGTAAATGTGAGGTAGAGTGTGAAACCTAGATAATGTGGACAATTCTCTTGAAAAAGACTCTGTGTCTAATAAGTACCCAATCCTTTCAGTTTAAAAAGAAAATGAATTAATGTTGTGTTTAATGCAAAAGAGAACCTTCTAAGGAAAGGCTCTGAGTCAAGTGGAACTTGGATTAGTTTGTATTCCAAATAACCATTTGTATTTATGATAACTCAAAGTGAGCACTGATTTAAACTAGTAGATGTATTTTTATTAAAATCAGTAATTTTGATTATGTTTTAAAATTCTTTTTATTGTACATTCTGGGATTCATGTGCAAGATGTGCAAGCCTGTTACATACGTAAATGTATGCCTTGGTGGATTGCTGCACCTATCAACCCATCACCGAGGGATTAAGCTCTGCATGTGCATTAGCTGTTTACCCTGATGCTCTCCCTCCCCTGCCTCTCCTCACTGCCGACAGGGCCTAGTGTGTGTTGTCCCCCTCCTGTGTCCATGTGTTCTCATTATTCACCTCCCACTCATAAGTGAGAAAAATGTTGTGTTTGGTTTTCCCTTTCTGTGTTAGTTTGCTGAGAATAATGGCTTCCAGCTCTATCTATGTCCCTGCAAAAGACATGATCTTGTTGATTTTTATGGCTGCATAGTATTCCATGGTGTATATGTACCCCATTTTCTTTATTTAATCTATCATTAATGGGCATTTGGGTTGATTCCATGTGTTTGTTATCGAGAATTGTGCTGCAATGAACATATGTATGCATTTTTTTTTAATAATAAAATAATTTATATTCATTTGGGTATATACCCAGCAATGGTATTGCTGTGCCAAATGGTATATCTAGTTCTAGGTCTTTGACAAATCCGCACACTATCTTAAACAGTGCTTGAACTAATTTACTTTCCCATCAACAATGTAAAAGTGTTTCCATTTCTTCACAGCCTTGGCAGCATCTTTTGTTTCTTGAATGTTTTTTTTCTTTCTTGAGACACTGCACCCAGCCTGTTGAATTTTTAGTAATTGCCATTTTAACTGGAAAGAGATGATCTCTCCTTATGGTTTTGATGTGAATTTCTGTAATTATCAGTGATGTTGAGCTTTTTATTTATATGTTTTTTGGCCTCATAAATATCTACATTGGTAAAATGTCTGTTCATGTCCTTTGTTCACTTCTTAATGAGATTGTATGTTTATTTTTCTTTTAAATTTGTTTAAGTTCCTTGTAGATTCTAGATAATAGACCTTTGTTAGAAGGATAGATTGCAAAAATTTTCTTTGATTCTGTAGGTTGTCTGTTCACTCTAATGATAATTTCCTTTGCTGTGCAGGAGCTCTTTAGTTTAATTAGATCTCATATGTTGATTTTTGCTTTTGTTGCAATTGCTTTTGGTGTTTTCTTCACGAAATCTTTGCCTGTGCCTATGTCCCGAATGGTATTCCCTCAGTGTTCTTTAATGTTTTTTATAGTTTTGGGTTTTTATAGTCTTTAATCTATCTTGAGTTAATTTTGGATCAGGTTTATGGAAGGGAGTCCAGTTTCAATTTTCTGCATACAGCTGGGCAGTTTTCCCAGCACTGTTTATTACCAATTCCTCGTAACTTGTTTTTGTCAGGTTTGTTGAAGATCAGATGTTTGTAGATGTGCAGTCTTATTTCTGAGATCTCCATTATGTTCCATCGGTCTATGTGTCTGTTTTTGTACCAGTACAAGGCTGTTTCGGTTACTGCAGCCTTGTAATAAACTGTGAAGTTGGGTAGCATGATGCCTCCAGCTTTAGTCTTTTCACTTAGGATTTTCTTGGCTATACAGACTCTTTTTTGGTTCCACATGAATTTTAAATTAGATTTTTCTAATTCTATGAAGAATGTCAATGGTAGTTTAATGGCATTAGCATTGAATCTATAGATTACTCTGGGCAGTATGGCCATTTTTACTATATTGATTCTTCCTATCCATGAGCATGAAATGTTTTTCTGCTTGTTTATGTCCTCTCTTATTTTCTTGAGCAGTGGTTTATAGTTCTCTTTAAACAGGCCCCTCACTTCCCTTGCTAGCTGTTTTCCTAGATATATTATTCTCTTTTTAGCAATTGTGACTGGGATTTCATTCATAATTTGGCTCTCTGCTTGTCTATTGTTGGTGTAAAAATAATATGGAATTCTTCATTAATTTGCATATCATCCTTGCATAGGGGACATGCTAGTTTTCTCTGTATCATTCCAATTTCAGTATATGTGCTACCAAAGTGAGCACAACTTCGATTCTTTGTTCATCATTTCATTCTCTAAATTTGTTTTGGAAGAACAAATGTGAGGCAAATATTGAGGATAGGATAAATTTTTCTAAGCATTCTAGGAATTTATTTGTACCAAATTGTGTAACAGAGGGCACAATGTAGACAAGAGTTTTCTTAAAACAAACTTTATGAGTTTTGTAAGAAGGCTGATACAATATATTTTATGTAAATAAAATTTTATAAATAAACATTTATTTTTATAGCAAATAACATATAATTTTTAATGAATCATATAACTGTAATTATTATTCTTGCAAATAAACCTTTTCAAATACATGTAGAGAAATAATAAATAATGTGTGATCATAGAGAAAATCAACAAACCTGTACTATAACAGATATATTTTGTTTAACTATGAAAATTGCAGCCTTAAAGACTAGGTCCTCTCAAAGACTTGCTATTATGACTTTTAAAATTCTCATTCTTTTTCGTTTTGTACAAAGGGATTTATGCTGTTTAAGAGACTATTTAGCTGCTGGATAGTATGTAAGTAAATAATTTGGATAAGGTAATCTAGAATGTCTTGCCCTGGAATTTGCTCCAGAGTATAGGCTTTAGTAAAGAATAAAGATATTCATGTCTGTATGATTTATCATAGTTTACCAACATAAACGAAGATGAAAAGATTAAGAAATGGTGTCCACGTGTATTAAGCTCTGCTGTAACACTTGCTTATAAATACAAATTGATTCCAAGGCAATTGATATATTAATGAATACTTTCAGATTAATGCAAATTTTACATTTGCTTATGCATTATTTCATGTGTGGGAAACTGAATGTGGAAAATTGCTGACAACTAAATCAATTCACAGACACACATAGACACAAACACACACACCATACCTGTCAAGTATCTATCACTACCATTGTGTCACATGATCTTATAGTCCAACATCCCATCAAGTTTCAGATAATCATCTGTCCATCACTTAAGAATAACTCACAAGTTGCAATCATTCCTCAAGTAAACTTCAGATCTTTTTCTATGTATTATGCATTTATTTAAAAATGGTCATATGTAAAACTCTGGGACTCTTAATTAGGATTCTGAATTTTAAAAAATGCATGTTACTAAATTTTTAACATTTTTCCATAAGCCCTCTAGTATTTTCAGTGCAGTTTTGCATAAGAACACATATTTTGTGCTACAGCAAAATTGACTGATTATAGAAAAACTGACTATAGCAAAGTATGTAAATGTACTTTGCATATAAAATAGCAAGAGATTCCAAACATTTTAACAACTGAACTCAAACAGAAGAATATTAATAAATTCAGGGTTCCAAAATGGCAGCATAGAAGAAAACTGTCTTCTCCCCCTACAAAGGAAACCAAAACCAAATATACAACATTGAATTTACCACCAGAAATAGCCCAGAACTCAAATATGAAGAAAGAATAGTTTCTGGGGTCATAGAGAAGTGGAAAATCTCTGAGCAGATGGTAAGAGAATTGGACTTCCACGTCTATGATGCTCAGGCCCTCATTCTACCCAGCATCAAGTGTGCAGAAAATTTCCCACCAACTCACTGTTTGTACAATGTAAAAAGTTAGATGAAGGTGAACAACCAAGTTCTCCATCATGTTCGTTTCCATCACAGGATATCTGGGTCTGCCTTAATCCACGGGAAGCAGTGTGAGTGCCTAAAGAGAGTCATATCACTGAAGACAAGCAGAGAAAATGGGTGATGATAAGACTACCATTCTCAGCCCTGGAAATTAAAATAAGAAAGTAAGTGAGTAAATAAAAACATAAAATAAATTCAGAAATTAAAGTCTTTTAAATTAAAAATTGCCAGCAGAAACATGGAAAAATTCAAATCTATCTACCTACCTACCTATCTATCATCTGTGTATGTGTTATGTGATATGTGACACGTGATATATGGGTATACATATATAAGCTTATATATTTATATATGTATACGCTGTTAACTTGATAACATTTATCCATGCTTCTAAGACTAGATAGAAGCACCACTGATCTTTTTATATTAATCGCACACATATACACACAAAACAAACCTTAAAAAAATCTATGAACTTGTGATAAAATACATGCTAATTGACAGTCATATTTAAGCCACATGTTGTAAGTAATAAAAACAAGTTTACATATAGACCGATGTAATAATTCAAGATTTTACAAATAGAACATAAGAATTTATGAAGTTTTAATAGTTCTTAAGACACTATTGCTTAAATGGTATTTATAAGTCCAGCAGACTTGATGACAAAAGCTAAAAACATTTACATAATTAATAATGTAAATTAGAGGTTAACTAACTTTTTCATAATCAGCCAAAGAGTAAACATTTTCAGTTTTGCCAGCTGCATGGTCTCTGCCATAACTACTCAGTTCTGCCTTTGTAGCAAGAAAGCAATCATAGTCAATATGTAAACAATTTGGCATGACAGTGTTCCAATTACATTTTATTGATAGAAACAAGCAGACTGACTGGAGTTCAATTCACTGATGCCTGGTGCAAAACATAATCGTTTAATTTTTACAAGTATGATAGTTACTAATTTTTGAATTGATCTTTGAAATTTAGAGAGTTCTATCACATACCATTTCCAATTAAAAACTTACCAAATCTCCAGCAGATATATACTAGTATTAATTCTAGATGAAGACATTGTGTCTTGATCAGGTTGTATAATTTGATTAAATATCACAAAATTATGTAGTTATGAATTAGAAATAAAAAATGAGAATTTTCACTCACTCTTTATTAAACATTATTCTTAAAATGTTATGTAGCATACTGGAAAAGAAGACATATTAGTACTTAGGGGAAATTAAACACTTTAAGTTCTAAATTATATTTCTTTTTCTCATTTTAAAGTGAAAGCAAGTTTATTAGCAAAGTAAGGAATAAGGAATTACTACTCCATAGGCGGAGCAGCCTAAATTATATTTCTTAAATATCGATTTAAGTAGAGGATGTCAAATAACAAGTTAGATAAACAGCTAATTAATATTAAACTCATTTCTCAGGGTTCAGGCATCAGATAGAAAAATTCATCTGATAAACTATATAAGGTCATGGCAAGAATCACAATATAAAGCCAGATATTTGAATAGCAAATAATTTTAAGGCCTATTACAGCAGCAGGGAGGGCGTGATGTATAGACCGAGCCCGCATGAGGCCAAAGAGGGCAGCGACCTGGGGCCATAGCCCCGCAGGCCTCTCCAGCTTTCCTAGTGGGGTGCAGCAGTGGAAAAAGAGGCCCAATGTGCGCACCTGGTCCCGGCGTCGTGGCGAAGAGGAGCACAGTGGCCTGGCTTTTAAAGTCACAATGGCGAGCAGTGTTTTTCTCTTGGAGCACTGTAAAGAGACAGCGTCTGAAAGAAACAAAATGGCTGCTGGCTGCAAGACCTGCCTGGCTTTCCGGCCGACTCCTGGGTTCAGATTCCAGGTGCTGGCCAGCCACGCTGCCTCAGGGTGCAGCATTCTCATTCAGATGAGGATTAAGGAAGCTCTGTCCCCTAATTTTAAAGGAAGTGGCCAAATGGTAAAGGTGTTAAGGTGTAAGGCTGGTAGCTGCAAGGTCGCTGGGTTAAATCCCCGGTGGAGTCAGTCTTGAATTTGGGAAGCCTTTTGGGAAATTCAGAATCTGAAGGCTATGGGACTTTGTGTTATTGCGTATGATTTTTCTTGCTTAAGATTGGCTCTCTCTCTATGGAAGAACTTTTCCATCTAGAAGATCATAGTTAAACTGGTTCTAGGGCCCAAAATAGCTAATTGCGGGCCCTACAACCCTATGGGCATTTTCCTATAATGGAAAATGGGTTTGGAGGGGAGGCCCAGGTCTTGTGGGTATTGTTCCAGATTGAGCCATGTGGCTCGCCTTCTTCGGATTAATGTGCATGAAGGCCCCTCCCTAGAAGTTTACTCTTCTAGGGAAATTTATAATCTGGCCTGTGTTAATTGTACTTTTGTTAAGGAATATTTGTACTCATCTCCCAAGCCTCCCTGGCCTCATCAAAGACTCATTGGTATGAGGCTACCCAACTCAACAGCCCTTCATGCCTCTGTGGTAGTCACTGGAGTTCATGCAGACAGTGAGTGAGTCCCATGACGCTGGTAGCATGATATAAATCCATTACATGGGAGGCCTCCTGAAAAGATGAACACACATCTTGGGCACACGGGCAAGGCACTGACTGTGGGATGCCTCAGATGGAGCAGTTATAATTAATAACTGGGGATGCTGGCATCCCTTGCATTCGATATCAGATGGGTGCTAATCTTCGCAAACTCAAGTCCCCATTAAAATGTATACTGGAAAATTGGGACCAATTTGACACGTGATCTTTGAAGACGTGGCTCATTTTCCTCTGCCGAACAGAGTAGCTGAAATACCCCCTGCCAAGTGGAAAAACCTGGCTTCCTAAGGGAAGTATAGATTGTGACACTATTCTACAATTAGACCTGTTTTGTAAAAGCGAGGGTAAATGGTTTGAGGTCCTCTATGTGCAACTTTTCTTTTCTCTAAGGAATAAGCCTGAGCTCTGTCCGGCCTGTACCCCATACCCTATTCAGCCCTCCTCAGGACTCCCTCCACATGTGGGACTCCCTGTGGCAACTACCTCCACCAGTGCCAACCAGGGATCCTGCCAACAGGAGCCAGGAAGGGCCGAGACGACCAGGGCATCTCAGACTACCAGGATGCCCCAACTCTGCCCCCCTACAGGCGGTAGGGGAGAATTTGGCCCAACTAAGGTGCATACACCCTTCTCACTTTCTGACTTAAAGCAAATTAAGGTGGACTTAGGAAAGTTTTCAGATGATCCAGACAAGTACATAGATATTCTGCAGGGCCTGGGTCAGTCCTTCAAATTAGACTGGAAAGATATCATGTTATTGCTTAATCAAACCCTCTCAATGAGAGAGAGGCTGCTCTAGCAATGGCTCAAGAGTTTGGGGACACTTGGTACCTTCATCTGGTACATAACCAAATGATGCCAGAGGACAAGTATAGGTATCCTACAGGTAAGCAAGCAGTCTCTGGCACAGACCTTTGCTGGGATTTAGAACAGGAGACTGGAACTGTAGGCGTTTCTTGACCTGAATACTGGAGGGATTAAGGCAAACTAGCAAGAAGCCCATGAACTATGCAATGTTATCCACCATAACTCAGGAAACGGAAGAAAACTCATCCGCTTTCCTTGAGCAATTGCAGGAGGCCTTAAGAAAGTACACTCCCGTTTCACCAAACTCCATTGAGGGTCAGTTAATACTAAAGGACAAGTTTATTATGCAGTCAGCAGGAGACATTCAGGGGAAGCTCCGAAAGCTAGCCTTGGGGCCAGAACAGAGTCTAGAATCATCGCTGAACCAGGCAACCTCGGTGCTTTATAATAGAGACCATGAGGAACAGGCTGAAAGGAACAGGAGAGACCAGAGACAGCCTGCAGCCTTAGTCATGGCCTTCAGGCAAGCAGACCCCCCAAGGGCTCAAATGAGGGGAAGGCTCGGGTTAGCTGCCAGTCTGGCAAAGCTTGGTACCAGTGTGGTCTGAAGGGACATTTTATAAGAAATTGTCCCCAGAGGAAGACTACCACCTCGTCCATGCCTGCTTTGCCAAGGAAATCACTGGGAAGAACAATGTCCCTGGGAACAAAGTTCCCCAGGGTCTGAGGTGTCTAACCAGAGGACCCAATGGCAGGACTGAGGGTGCCTGGAGCAAGTGCCAGCATGAGCCGTCACCCTCACAGAGCACGGGGTAAAGCCAACCATAGAAGTCCAGGAAGTTAATCTTCTCCTAGACACTGGCATGGCCTTCTCAGTATTTTTGTCCTGCCCTGGAGACTTGGTGCTTATTAAATCTCCCCCAGACTCTGCCTCTCTCGGCCCATCTTGGGAAGGATCATTTTCAGTCATTCTGTCTACCCCAATGACAGTTAAGGTGGTGGGAATTGAATCATGGGTTCATCACACTCGGCTGAAGCCTTGGACACTTCCTGAAGAAAGTCATAGACCCTCCACTCCACAGCTTGAAGTTCCAGGAGACTCCTCATATACCTATGAGCCATTAGAGGATCTACATCTGCTCTTCCGACAAGATCTTCAGGAAAGCAACCATGCATGAGTCTGATTTATATCCTGGCATTAACAGGACTGTAACTCTTAACTTTGCTATCTCTCAAACTCCAATTATTCCTTTCATGAAAGGAGGGTGGTTGAAAATTACGAAAACTTGGTGCTGGTATTAGGAAAGTTACTATGTCTATTCAGTTATATAAGCTATCTCAGGAGTTATTTAATAACATAAAAATGTTGCTGATTCTCTCTGCAAAACGGCTTAACTCTTTAACTGCCATAGTTCTTCAAAGTAAAAGAGCCCTAAAATCTGCTAACAACAGAGAGGAAGGGAACCTGTCTCTTTCTAGGAAAACTGCTGCTACTTTGTAAATCTCTTGAGTGTTGTTTTAAACATAGTTAAATAACTCAGTAATCAATCAAACAAAGGGCTAAACACCTTCCAGAAATAGTATCGTGAAGCTTGTTTACCAACTGACTGTGCTGACTCTATTCTCTCCTAGGCTCGTTTATAACCATTCTGTATTTGTTGGACTCTGGGCCTCTCATCTTTAACCACCGCATCACATTTGTTTCTTCTAGAACCATAAGGTCACAAATAATCCTGCCACTGGAACCCCGAATGTCCTTGGCTCATGAGCTCTATCATGGACCTCAGGATCAACCTGCACTCCTAAAAGGCTCCCATCTGCAGGAAGCCTCAACTGCCATTCTATGCCCAATTTCAGCAGCAAGTAGCTATAGAGTGATTGATGCCCATGTTCCAACAGAAGTTGGGCTTTCCTGTTCAGAGGGGGGACTGAGGAAATGTATTCTCTTCCCAGGTCCACAGGGGGCATAGTTTCTCAGACAGGAACTTCCCAGGGACATGCCATACCTGCCTTCCCCTAAGTGTGTAATAAAGTTACTGGTAGGTATCTGCTGATGGCGATATATACACATACTCAGAAATCCACATATTTATTTAATTTTCCTTTATCTTCTCTGGGCATATACAAGTGAACATGTTTAATAAATTTCTATTCAAACTCAGATTATGACAAAACATTTTCTGTAGCAACCAAGTTGAAATCATTTTCCTTCATCTACAGAAATCTATCAAGACAACCTTAACAAATTAAATTGTTTTCTACTACATGGGAAGACAAGGATAAAAGAAGACAAGAACAATTTGAGTATTTAAAATAAGAAAAATTTTGGATCTATAGTGGCAATAAGTACAATATGACCCTATGAGGCAGTAAAATAGTTTGATAAAATGAATGTTTTGACCAATTTCTGGCTTTTATTTGGAAAGAAGAAAAATATGTAATGTGTACATCATATGTAATGGTCTGAATGTTCTTTAGAAAAACTATGTTAATGTAAGAATATTTTCTGCTGAGTTAATTAGACACAAGGTTTTTATTTTCTTAGGACCTTTCCTACCTTGGATGTGAGGAATCAGGCCACAATGAACTCTGACATTTGTTTCAACTTCAGTTACGTACAGCTAATGTGCATTAACCTCAGAACCATGGTGAGGCATTTATAAGGTATAGGAAATTTCTCTCATGATCCTTTTAAGAAAAATTGCATTACCGTATATAATAGTTCTATAGAACTCTATCTGTAATTTTAAACAAATTTCTTTTGCTCCTGAATAAAAGTTCTGTGCTTTCCTCTGGAATGATCATCTGTTTTTCATGCTCATTGGATGCAGTTTCAAGTCTCACCAGCTCTTCGCCTTCCATGTGTAATAGCAATAAGAAGCAAACTCTTATATAGCAATAGCATGCCCCTCAGTACAACTGAAAGTCCTTCACATATGTTAAATATTGTAAAGTCATTTAAAAATCATTTCTTAATTTTAAAAATGCATTATTTTTTCAAAAGCCACACTGGCTTTTGTACATAGTACAAAATATAAATATTTTAAAGAGTAAAAATTAAGAGGACAATTTTTAAAGTTTAGGCGGAACATGTAAAAAAAGTTGAATTCTGAAAGAATTTTTGTTTTATCTTCAATGTATATTATTCCATAAACCATAGCTGTAACAAATGTGTTGACAATTAATAGAAAACAAATTTTTTTGTATTATAGCTGATTCCAAAAGGGACAAAGACAATATTAAAACATACACACACACACACACACACACGCACACACACACACACACAATGTATACACATTTCACATATATGTCTATACACATATACATTGCACATAAAATATTTTAATCAAGTCACATTGTTTAAAAACGTTATGCAGCAGT
Organism: Plecturocebus donacophilus; assembly: GCA_004027715.1. NCBI lineage: Eukaryota > Metazoa > Chordata > Mammalia > Primates > Pitheciidae > Plecturocebus > Plecturocebus donacophilus. The sequence goes on along the minus strand of PVKP010003617.1, from coordinate 95,032 downwards.
AGTCTATAAAATATGCTATTGAAGAGCAAAGTACCAGATAATTGCTATTAAGCCTCTCACAGTTTATTTATAAATCATTCTGTCTCTTCAGGGCTTATAAATTCAAGAAACACACAAAAAATATTTCAGAAAAGAAAGAATAACTTAAGTAAAATATTTCACAAGTAAAATCCCTAGTTATAAAAATGAAAAACAAGAATAATTGACCCCCTACTTCACAAATGTTAGCACGTAACAATTGCATAAAGAAAGATATCCAACCTATCTCTATTTCTGTATTAGACTCAAAGTCAACATTTTCACATATAACATGAAGAGTTTCGCAAAGAACTTTTCCGTTTGGGGAGAGATATTACATATTAGGCTAACTTACAGCCATGAAACCTCTTCAGAAGTCCTTAAAATGCAAGAAGTTCACACCTCTTCTTTGTGCTTATGATTTTATCCTAAGTATAGGCTAGATGACTTTTCTTGGATCATTTTCAGTCAAATTTAGTTATTTAGTGCTTATCGTGAGTGATGTCCTAGTTTGACTAATTGTGAAACAATGAAAATTCTGGAGTAAGTTATTTCATGTAGTCTACAATTAAGATATGCTAGAAAAAGATTCCATAAACTGTACTATTTTATATAGATATCTACAAGAGATAATTTAACACTTGAGAGTAAAAGAAAAGTTTCCAAGTCATGATACTATTACAATAATTTAAGAGAGCCACTTAATTACAAGAATGTATAATTGCAGTGAAGTCTGATTGGAGGAGAGGAAAGACTTATTCTGAATATATAAAAAGGTAATATGCTATTAAAATGCCCATCCCATCTTCTGTTGTCATAACTTTCACCTGTTGTTTTTAAAGATGCAAAACTATATTTAAAATTAGATTTTCTGAAGCAAGAAAAATTTTACTGTTCCTTTAAAATACATTTTGATAATATATTGTGGAAATAAATGAAGAACACGCACATGGTAAAAGAAGCAAAGGCTATTTATTCATTCAATTTGCAAGGGAGTCAGCGTCATCATTTGGATTTGGCAAAACTCAAATATAAACAGAGGATTGAGGAAGCTTTTAAGGGTAAAAAAGGGAAGCCATCAGGTATACTCTGATTGGAGGTTGCTGCCTTGGGCAAATGTGGAGATGACCTATGTCTAGGAGCCAAGACTAAAAGATCGCCTTATGTGATCAGTTGGTGGAGTATATTTGGTTTTCTCTTGTTGGTCCGAAAATGAAAGCTGCAGACAAGGAGCAAAAATCAACTTAAGTTTGAGCAAGAGAGGACCCTCTGGAGTTGATTGCTGCATAGGTTGTGGATTGGATTTCTGGGCTGGTTGTTGAGGTTGGCAGTCAGAGATCCCTTTTATATATGGTCTCAGCATTGCACATTTATATATTCATTCTCTAATTATAATGCTGTTACTTTAATTTTGTACACTTTAAAATATATGTGCAGTTTTTTTTATTGTATGGGTACATAATAGGTGTATATATTCATAGCACTTTATAAACCTCATTTTAGATCTATGTCACATGTGTCTGAAAAAAATAATATAACCACAGATACATGCATATAACACAGATGACAGAAGAATCAAATATCCTTGCTGTACTGTCACTCACTATCACCATAGCCAACTCTTTATTTTTATATATGAGTATTATTTCTCTGCAACCTAATTTATACATCACACATTAGTTCTTTGTGAGCAAAGCCTCTAATTTCTCTGTCTGCCACCATCCCCTAACTATCTACATTACTATATTCTATATCAATCTATATCCTATTCTGCTCACCTCCAGGGAAAATGCCATATAAGTTTTCTGTGTTATCCCTTGTATGCAAGGATCAACCATTTAAATTACTTTGGCAATGAAAAAATGGTGAAAGTGATGATGTGCCCATTCATAGCAGAGACTCAAAATACAAATGATTTGAGAAATTTTTGCTTGTTACCTGGTGATTCTACCACTGCTATGAGAAGGGCTTGCCTATACTAAACTTCAGCAGGAGTTAGAGGACATGTGAAAAACCAGGCAAAATGCAGATACATAACTGAGTTCAGCAAATATTAGCCAAAATCAACCTAGATTAGTCAAGCCAGGATGTAGCCGGCACAGAGATGTCGTATGCTATGTTTTGGGTGTATTCTTACAAAGCAAAGGCTGATGTACAAATTGAAAATTGCACTGAAGCTATATGAGTTTCTGTCTATATAGACAAATAAATCTCCCTGGATTCTTCCATGCAACTGCAAAAGATTTTAGTCTCCCGAGACTTCACATACCGTGATCATTAAATCTTGAGACATGCGTCTAATAGATTTCATTGATTTGAAGCAAAAGACATTTTTTTCTCTTACTTTCTAGACTAAGCCAAATGGTTACAGCCTGTACTAGGTCCCCAGGTTAAGCCCCTGAAGAAAAGAGCCTGGAGAGTTATTTCTCTAGGTATTTATATGTCAAAAGGTGTAAAGCCACAGATTGTGAAGATGTCTTTATGCCATAAAAACTCAGACATATTCAACTTTCTGGCTACTATAGAAAATATCTTTACATACTATAGGTTTGAAATAAAGACTCAGGTCCATTACTTTTCCAAGATCTTTTTAGGAGTATGGGAAAGCTGTCTGCTTCCCCTTGTAAGAAGAGCATGCTGTTTCCTGTAGGTTACCTGCTTGCCTGTAGAGTACCTGGCTACTTTTGTAGGAAGGATTACATGAATTCTCATTGCACCATCCCAGCAGTAAGCATGAAAACAAAGGGGTGACAATGCACTCATCATTTGCTGTGAGTAATAAAGAACAAATCTGTCTCTGTCTCAGACACAATGTGTGTGCATTCGGGATAAAATTACAAAAAAACAACAATCAAAAGCCAATAGCCTAACTTAATTATTTGAAATAAGATACAATTTAACCCTTAAAAATACAACAATCTTCAGTTTTTAGATCTGAACCAGTGCTGTATGCTATGTGCTATGAGAGTTTAAGAAAAAAAATATGTATTCCCGTGCAGTAACAGCTAAAAAGAAGTAACCTTTAAAGCAACCATTTAACGAATTGAATTAGAACGAGGCTATGGTAGACTAGATGCTCACAAAAACAACACTGTTTTTGAATGTTGAGAATGGAAAACAGTCTGCTAACAAATACATTCTAATACTGATAAGCCAGATGGTATGATTCAGTTTAATAAAATTTAAACTAAAGTATGTAGGTCAAAATTTTACTATGCAACATATAAATGAATGTAAGGAAAATATAACAACATGATAAATAATGCTACATAACAGGATTGAGAACAATGCTAAAGTCCTTGTATATAAATAAATAAATAAATGAATAATTAAATAAATCTGAAAGCCCCTGAGTATAGAAAAACAATGTAGGGCAACTAATCAAAAAACGATGAATAGATTAAAGAGTGACTAAGATATTAGCTAATTTGATTGACATTTTTGACACAGAGAAAACCATGACTGCTGAAAGTAAAATCACAAATGAGTAATGAGAAGTAGTTTGTCCTTAAGAACCAACCATTGACTCAGGATTTAATGTTTTAGAACATGCAAGCTAAGATAAACAATGTGTGAATATGAGGGCTTACTTCTTTTCTTTTTCTTTTTTTTTTTTTTGGAAATGAAAAGCCATATTTTTGATACCCACTGGTTCCTGGCATATTCTCTTAGGAAATGAGAAATTACAGATGGGGTTAATAAAACAGAACAGAATCTCCTTCAGGAAACCAAGGAGAATAAACCCATTGTAAAAATTAAGCACAAAATAAAGTCATAGGAGATAATGAACAATACAATCAATTCAGGAACTGCTTAAAAGGGAAAATAACTGGTGCGGAAATACTTTGAGAAGGCAGCATTGAGGGATGTGCAGCAAATTGGGACATGAGTTTGAGTTTTTATTTTATCTGACTCGGAAAAGTCTTGCTCATGATCACAAGTGGTTCTGAGTTTTGAAGGTAAGGTGTGAGTCGTCTGATGGATTACATTCTGGAAGTTAACAGAAATGCATGTTTCCTTCTAACAGTATTTTGTTATCTCATTTATTTTCTAGTATAGAAGGTGAGATTATAAAATAGTGGGGGTAGGTTTCTTTTCTTTTTTTTTTTTTAGACAGAGTCTCACTCTTGTTGCCTAGGATGGAATGCAGTGGAATGACTTTCTGCTCACTGCAACCTCCACCTCCCGAGTTCCAGCAATTCTCCTGCCTCAGCCTCTGGAGTATCTGGGATTACAGGCACCCACCACTACACCCAGCTAATTTTTTGTCTTTGTATTAGAGATGGGGTTTCACCATGTGGGTAGGGCTGGTCTCGAACTCCTGATCGCAGGTGTTCCACCTACCTAGGCCTCCCAAATTGCTGTGAATAGTTTTATATTATGATTCATGAAAGTAATGTTATGTATATGTGTATATTTACATACTTGATAAATTAAATTTCTAGTTATGGGAGGTATAAAGACAATGCATTCTGAAGAATACACAGGTAGGAATTGAATTTGTTAATAAAGATACCTAATAACATATAGATTGAATCATTATAAAGCCTAAAAGGAACAAGTTTTTTCTAAGGTCAATATTCCAGTGATTACATTTTCTCTTTCTCTCATTCTTCTGCTCTGCCACTCTACTTACTCTTTCCATTTTTTTTTTTCAAAATAATTAACACTTTTGAGGAAATTCATAATAAATACAAACTCTGAGGATCACATATGCAAAGATGCCTAATTACATGTTCTTATTTTACTATATATATGTTCATTGGCTTCTACTTGATTCCCAATATTTAATTTTGGCTTATTAATTTGCTTAAGGATTCACTCTTAAAATTATGTTATCATTCTGATTCACTTCTCACAGAAATCAAAAAGGGTAGCTGTTAGCCAGGAAAGAGCTCCATCAACTTAATTGTTTATATAACCTGAGAATTTTAAGATCCCTATTTCCAATGTTGTAGATATACCACCACCACCACTCCAAAGAAAAACATTGAAAAATACATTTTCTGATCACTGTAAACCATAATGATTCAAAATCCATAAAAAAGAATGCAAAATAAATTTTCTAATTATATGATGCTATAATTATAACTATATCCAAGTCTTTATGCTCACCCAATTTATCTAGGAACATATCAGCTACCTTAATTTTGTTTTCCATAGCCACAGGCTCAACTATACATGAAGATGAATGTGACCAGCTAAAACTCATAAGATGCTCTTAAGTGAGGCTAAGGAAGCCTTAGTAATTCAAAGTCAGAAGTGCATGATAATAAAACAATGAATGAAAACTTTTAAAAAAAGCTCTGCTACAGGTCTGTTGACTTTCCTTGTTTAGGCGGCTGCATAAAAGTGCAAATTATACTTAGAAAATGAAAGATTTGTCAACACTATGCACACTAACATTTTTTCTCTTGGATCCTAAGTAATTTAAGGAAGGTGTCATTTGCATCTTTTCCAGAAGACAAACCTGCTGCTATTTTAACCAATATTTTATTGTAAGATTTCTTTTGCTTTCTACCTTATTTCTCCCACCTCAGATTTGCATTAACTTTAATTGATTTTACCCTATTTGTAAGTTTGTTTGGAAAACACTAAAAGGGTATAGTTAGAAAATAGGCTTTTCTCAGCCATTGGTATATGTTTTGAAAGAGTTTAGTAAGTAAATTTTCTTTGCTATTTGAATACAGAGGTCTAACTTATTTCCAAATATCTTGGAACTATAGTACTATTTGTGCCTCCATATTTGATAGTTTTACAGGAGATTAATCTATCAGAAAAAATAAAAACTTTATGAAATCTAATTCAATTCTTCAAAATGGGACAGGATTAAAATCACACCTTAATGAGTAGAAATTAGCCTTATTTTTTACTATAATTATATAAATGTATTCTTTAAGCTCAGATTATTAAACCAACACATGACCTAGAAGGTACTTGTCTTCATATTATCAACAATATGCATTCATTCAGTGAATGTCGAGTGCCCAATATTTCAGGCATCACACTTATGTAAAAACATGGAAAAAAGAACTGTTTAAAAGTAAACTCACAGTAATCAATATGTTTTTATATGAAAATTAACTCTTTGGTGTAAACTTCTTACTACTGAAGTAATCATTAATTTGATCATCACTTTATCAGTAAATTGTAAAATTTATCTTAAAATTATATAAAAATGTTAATGCAGAGGTAAAGTTAAATGTATCTGAATATATTTAAAAATTCTAATTTCTTAGGTATATTTAGACAAATTACACATCTAGTCACTGAATCCATCCTGAAAACAAATCAGAAAACATTACAGCAATGCTGGTTTGGAAACCATATGAAATTAATATTGTCTTTGGATTGTTAGTGATTTAAATATATTGAGCTAAATGTGTTAATAATTATCATTAGTATCTGCTGATGGGTGGTGCTGAAGAGTAAAATAAATTATTTAAAACATTTAAAACTTTTTCTCATTTTCTGCATTCTGTAAAAATTTGTTATTGCAACTTGTATCTTTAATATATATTAAATATTCTTGTAATCACTACTGTGTAATAGTGAGAAGAAGCATTGCTAGAGAATCTTTATAAGATTACATAAAAAATGCATGAGTTTCTACTTTTTTCCCCAAAGAGGAAATAAATTGTTTATAAACTGCTTAAAATACACATTAGGAGAATGATGAGATAGCCGTCCAGAAAAGTTCATGTATTCATCCATATAGTTTGGGAAAGTACTCCAACTGGAAGCTCTCAGTGATGATCATACAGAGCATATGGCACAACTGCAACTCCAACCTCGAGCCTTACTATTTTTTCCCTGTTTCCTGTAATAAACAAACCATAGTGCCTCTGATTCTTCTCATATTCTATTATCAATATTCAATATATTCTTCCTTCTTTTTAAATATAACTCAATCTCTCCAGTCTTTCCTAAATTATACTTTAATATGATAAACTGCTCATTATCCCTGATCCAATATTTTTACTCCTAAACTTTTCTAAAACCTCAAAACATTTTTTTTTCTACCACATGTGGCAGGGGCAGAATAGAAGGCAATATCAACAGGTGTGTCCATATTGTGTTATCTAACATCTCCTGGAGGTGTCAGGAAATAAATTAAGCATTTCGTTGATATTCAAAAGCCTAACAAAATATTAATTTCAATAATTTTCTTGGCCAATTATTTCATATATGTCAGAGATGAATTATTCTGATTATATTTTTTTAGAGAAAAAGTAAGTTCCTAACGGTAGCCCCCAGTCCAGTAATTTTTGTCATGTACAAATTCCTGAAGCATTAAAAAATAGAGGCTGTTGTTCAATATTGGACTCACATGAATCTACATAGAGCATAATTATATATTTAGTCATTTAATGATATATATTTTTAAAAAAGATAAACATTATCAATAACAAAAGCATCAATAATGAACTGATCAATATGTACATATTGAGAATGATTCATTCACCAGCTTACTTGAAGAGGTAGGAATATTTATACTACACTTGAGAAAGAAGAAGTTCAAATATAAAAGTGTTTATTTCTTTAACTATAATAGGGACATGTAATCTAAAATTAACTACAGATGATATACATCTTGTAGAAGAATGAATATTAATATATACATTTTGGATTAAATCTCTACTTATATAGTCTTTATTCATCATGTTGAAGCCCAAATATGTCTTCAAAGAGAGAAATGTGTATTTTGCCTAGACTTGAATCAAGTGTTGGCAACATGTTTTTCCACATAGTTTAATGAGTTCAAAGAAAATGTAAAAGCTAAAATCAACATTCAGGATTTAACTTTCTGTGTATTCCCTTGCCACTTTTATGTGTGTATATTTCCTTCTGTTTGTATAAATTAAGAAGTGTATGTATGTGTATAAAGTATGTGTGTATATATAGTATACACACACATATACATATGTAGTATACACACATATATATACCTTATGTGTATGTGTATACACAATACTTTAAATATATACAGGTATATATGTATGTGTCTAAAGTACTGTATGTACATAAAGTATGTGTATATAAACTTTATATACACATACATATACACACACATATATATATATATACACATAAAGTACATATGTGTGCATATATGTATATAGGTGACAAATATTTAAAAATAAGTACATAGAGAAAAGTAGTTTAAATACAACAGGTATTATTACAAATTCAATATAAGTAAACTAGAATAATATATTATTTATTTCACAACATAACTTTCAGGACTGAATTTTTAAATGTTTGTCTAAAACATAGTAACATAAAAGGAAAAACAAAATTCTTATATCATAAAATGATAAACATGTTTTCTCTGACACAATGTGACATTAAGCACACTGAATTTCTAATTAATTTTAAGATTTGTGACCAAAATATGCAACTTCATTTAGTGGAAATTCTTTCTGAATTACTTCATATGATTCAATTATAAAAAGAAAACAATACATAAACATATTAAATGATGTATTCACTAATTAGATTACAGATAAGAATAAAGAATGACATCAATGTTTCATGAAAACAAAGATCATATATTATATCAAATTAGTATAAATTTCCCAAGCAGATAGTTTTAGAGAATGTGTTTATTACATACTTCTCTGTTGCTCAAATATGTAGGAATATAAACTAATTGAGTTGAGTTATAATATTAGTTTTATACACCTGATTAATGTGTAGCTTGCACAAACAGGAAAGATGGGAATGTAAGTGAAAATGTGAGATATCTATAATAGATGTTATACATAAATTTTCAGGCTACTTAAAATGTCTAGCTTGTTTAAACTAACTCTGTAAAGTTTCATTCAAAAATATTTATTCAGAAGATCCTATGTACAGTCTCTGAACCAGTGTTTCATGGAGTTAAAAAGAGATGTAAGGCATGTATGATTTATTTTTCTACCTCATACATTTTAATTTTAATCAATTTTTACATACAAAAGTATTAGAAAAGAAAAGCAATAAATGCTCTTTAGTGAAGTGATAAAATTAAAAAAATGTATTTAGAGAAGTGAAAAATGATTAGAAATTGGTTCAACTAGTATGTGTATGGTGAAACTTGAGCCTTACATTTACTAATACAGTTCAAAGAGTAACATGGATAACTGGAAAATCCATAGAAAGTAAGATAATGACATGTGGAAACATTCACTTTGCAGCAATTGACCTGTGCCAAATACTGACTGTCTGGGTTAATTCAATGGGTCATCTTGGCTGGGTCACAGTGCCTAGTTTCTCAAACACTATTCTGGATATAACTGTGAGGATGTTTCTGGATGAGGTTAACATTTAAATCAGTGGATTTTAAGTAAAGCAATGGTCTTGATAATGTAAGTGGAGGTTCTCTAGTCAGTCTAAGGCCTGAATAGCACAAAGAGATTGGCCTCCCCTGAGCAAAAGGGAATTCTGCAGCAGACTGCATTCAGACTTGAATTGCAATTAAGTATTTTTTACTGGGTCTCCAACTTGATGACTTTTGGACTTGAACTGCAACATTGGCTCTTTCCCAGGTCTTAACCTAATGTCCTTTTTACTTACTATAGTATTTGCACTTCTCTGGGTTGCCAGCCTGCCAGCTTACCCTGAGATTTTAGACTTGTCAGTTTTTATAATTGTGTCAATCAAGACCTTAAAATAAATACCTTTCTATGTACACACTCATATATTGGCCAAGGCCCATGCGTTTCTCTGGTGAACCTTAATTCATGGATCTTGGCCTTTTTTATTTCTGCAAAAGCATATGTAAACCCTGTATCTTTTCCCTAAAAATTAGCCTGAAACCATACTCACAATAAAATGTTTTAGAGTACTGTGTATTTTTAATAGATTTCTAAAGTAACATGTTTTAATATTTTACACTTTTCTCTCAATGATGGCATTACATTTAGGTAAGATCACATACATAAACTATATTTTTAAAATATATGATATTTGCTATAGTTTTCATAGTTCAATAGTACATACTGTAAGAAGATATATAGAGAATTGTAAAACAACATTGCTTAATAATTTTGATTGATTTTTTTCTAATTTCTCACTCTTATTAAGTATACTGTCATTTCTGTTTTAAAATGATTTCTGCCTAATTGAAATGGCTCTATATTTCTTCTAGTAACCTTCAATAAGAAGTTTTGAGATTTGGCAATTAGCACAAGACATATTGAAAGACCTAGAAATGAAACTATGGAGGACTTTTTTATAATTTAAAAATTAAGATTCAAATAGAATTTAGTCCCTTATAGAATCTGTATATCAGACATTTGTCAGATGCATAGTTTGTGAATATTTTGTCCCATTCTGTAGGTTGGCTGTTTACTCTCTTGATAGTTTCTATTGCTATGCAGAAGCTCTTTGGTTTAACTAGGTCCCACATCAATTTCTGCTTTTATCACAACTGCTTTTGAGGACTTAGCCATAAATTATTTTCCAAGGCCAATAAGGAAGAGTATTTTGTTGGAAAAGCTGTGGAGAAAAGGGGCCTTTACTCACTGTTGGTGGGAATGTAAATTAGTCCAGCCACTACAGAGAGCAGTTCGGAGATTTCTCAAAAAACTGAGAGTTGAACTAATATTCAATCCAGCAATCCCATTACCCAAGGAAAATAAATTGTTCACCCATATGCTTATTGGAGCACTATTCATGGTAGCAAAAACATGGAATCAATACAGGTGCTCATCAACAGTGAATCTGAGAAAGAAAATGTGACACACTTATACCATGAATACTTTGCAGCCATAATAAAGAATGAAATAATGTTCTTGCAACAACATGAATGCTGCTGGAAGCCATTTTCTTAAATGGACTAACACAGAAACAGAAAACCAAATACTGCATCTTCTCACTTATAAGTGGGAGCTAAAGACTGGGTACTCATGGACATAAAGAAGTGAACAAAAAACGTTGTGGACTATTAGAAGAAGTGGATGGAGGGAGTTCTAAAAAACTACCTATAAGGTGTTGTACTTACTATCTGGGTGTTGTATTCAATCATATCACAAACCTTAGCATCACCCAATATATGTTTGTCACAAATCTGGATGTGTACTCCAATTCTAACAGTCAAAAAAAAAAGAATTTGGTGATTAAATTTTTAATTTCTATGACTGTGTTACCTACATATGAATGAAAACATGACCTTTATAATGTTATCTTGAAATTGTCATTGAATTCACCTTAGACACTTTATTTTTGTTTTTATTTATTTATTTTTAACTTTTATTTTAGGTATGGGACACAAGTGAAGGTTTGTTATACAGGTAAACACGTGTCAGAGGGGTTTATGGTATGCTTTATTTCCTCACCCAGGTATTAAGCTCAGTACCAATAGTTACCTTTTCTGCTCCTCCACACTTTATTTTTGAAATAATTCTGACTTCAGTATTATCTCTGAAAAGATATGAAAATTATTTTGTCATTACAATAGCAAACTAATTACATATCTAAAACTCTAATTAATACCCTTTTATAACAAGAAAAGGAAAGAAAACCAATAAAATATATATGATTCAGTCATGTTATTGTCTCAGAGAAAGACCATATCCTTGTCTCCTCTTAGATAATTGGAATTTTGGAGTGAAAGAAAAGGGAGAATTCTGGAAAAGATTCATTTAAAACTGAATTAAATAAAATATTTTGTGAAAATACTTGGTTCTGTTGTCTTGAGATAAGACTTTTAGCTCTCTATCACCATTATAATTTATGTAACCAAATGGGTCTGAAATTTGAAAAAAAAATAAAGTAGAGCATTTAGAGAGGTATTTAAAACAATTAAATAGACTTAGAGCAATAAACTAACCATTAAGGCATTGCAGTGAATATTATTTTGTTATTAAGCAACTCTTTTTTAATTCTACCTTGTGATTCTAGAAAAGCAAGGATAAAGATACTGAAGTTGAAAATGTTTTTACCCAAACTAATTAGTGTTAAAAAGTGATACAGTATTAAATTGTTTAGGTAGAAAAGTATCTGCAATACATACAAAATACAAAAATACAAATACATATGTGTGCATATTGTTTAAAACACAATGAACTTTAGATAAGTTATAAATGTCATGGAGATTGGGCAGGCACCGGGTAAAAACACGCAGTACATATAAAATTTGGGAAGGTAAGAATCCTCATACAACTAAACTAGAAAGTACATCTTGACTGGAAGATAATTTAACTGAAAGAAAATGATTTGAGCTTTGAGGTTTAATTGAATAAGGCCAAACACTTGGGGGATGACATAAAAGTACTAAATTATAGAAAAAATTATTAGCCATGCTAATAGGAGATGAGAAGTATGTAATGTCCCTTAGTGTTATGCTGTATAAAATTACAGAATCTAAGACAAAATAAATTCAACTTATTCCAAAGGAAAGAATCTGTCATTCATCAGGCATTCTTTTCCCTTACTTGTTTCTTGGAAGTGATGTTTGAAAAAGATATATTATGTTAGAGCACAAACCTTTATCTAGAAAAGTTTAAGCCAACCTTATTGAGAACAAATGCTCAAAATGTTGGGAGTGGAAGAATGGCCGTGAACCTAAACAATGATGAGGTTAAAAACGGCTGGATTTTTAGTGTAAGTGGGCAAAGCCTAAAGATAGTAATGCATGAAAACAGTAATGCGTAAAACAAAAAGATGTGATTAGAAGCATGTTATGTGGAGCGTAGTTAACAAATGCAGAGACAGCTTAGTGTTAAGATTAAATCAGGGGGCTCTGGAGCATCTACCTGTGTTGTCATTCTGGCTCTGATGCTTATTACACAAGTAACTCATTGAAAAGCTTGGTGCATCAGTTTCCCTGTTAATAAAATGAAGATAATAATAATACCTCAAAGACGTTTCATGTGTAACTAAATTATGTTATCCAAAGCACTTATAAAAGTCCCTTGAAAATGTTTACACTTAGTAAATACTATTTATAAATATATATTTACATTTGTATACTTTAATATTATAAGCAATAATATTAGACTGTAAATTGAATACCATGGTTACCAGTAACACTATATTAGACAACAGGCTCAACAATATAGTTACAAATGCTTTAAGACTTTAATATAATGTGGATAAATATATATTTTTCTTGAGTTTTATGTATTATATCAACATCAGACATCCACAAAGACTCATTTTATCAAAACGACTGTCCTGATTAGAGCAAATAAAAAACAACGTATGCAAACATTCTGATGCCACAAAATTGACACGAGTTTTTTCTGAGGAAAGCATAACCTTAGAGATTATAAACTTGGCTTGCAATTAATTATAAATTATAATGAAGCAAGATAAATATATAAGTGTGCAGCAGAAGAAATGTACGTTGACTACAAGAGAGATTTCCACTTCCCACACAACATTTAATTATACATCACTATTATAGATGTTGTGGATGAATTGTGTATCTCCCCACCACCAAACTCATATGTTAAATTTGTGCTCCCAGGACCTCAGAATGTGACTTTATTAGAAAATAGTGTGTTCAAAGATGTAGTTGGTTAAGATGAGGTCATTAGAGTAGGTCCTAATCCAATGTCTGACATCATTATAAAGAGAAATGTGTACACAGGAAAACACTATGTGAAGGTGAAGGCAGAGACTGGAGTGAAGCATCTACAAGCCAAAGAATGCCAAAGAGTGCCAGGGAGCCACCAAAAGTTTGGCAAAAACATGGAGTAGATTTTTCTTGCTGTCCTTAGAAGGACACAGCCCTATGGACACTTTGATTTTGTACTTCTGGCCTTAGGAACTGTGAGACAATAAATTTCCATCTCTTAAGCCACTCAGTTTATGAATTTTTTTGTAGGAGCCATAGCAAATTAATACACTAGAAATTAAGGAGAAATCAGTCCTGAATAGTTATTTTAACAGAAGGTTATTTTTTTCTTGCTTTCAGGTAGTTAAATGTACTAGATAATTATTAGATGTTTATTTCTGATAAAATATTGATGATGTCAGGTTTTTTGCAAAGTCTAATAGACTATTTTTAATTATTTTAACATATGAAATAGCCCAAATAAGATATTTCCATATGTATATTTTACATAGTGGATTTCACTAAAATTTGTCTGATCAACTTCTTCATGTTAATGAACTATAGTTAATTATAAATGCTATTAAACTTTCATCTTATAAAAAAATAGTTATAATTATGAATTGCATGCTGCATTTTATTTGATTGACAGCACTGAAGAAGTTTCATTTAGTGGATTATATTAAAAGTATATCATATTCTTTCTTTTCTTTTTTTTTTTTTTTTTTTTTTTTTTTTTTTTTTTTTTTTTTTTTTTTTTTTTTTTTTTTTTTTTTTTTTCTTGAGACAGAGTCTTACTCTTTCTCCAGGCTAGAGTTCAGTGGCACAATCTCAGCTCACTGCAACCTCCACCTCTAGGGTTGAAGCCATTCTCTTATGTTTGCCGCCTGAGTAGCTGGGACTACAGGACTACAGGTGCCTGCCACAACACCCAGCTAATTTTTGTATTTGCAGTGGAGATGAAGTTTCATCATATTGGTCAGGATGGTCTTGATCTCTTGACCTCATGATCCACCCATCTCAGGCTCCCAAAGTGCTAGGATTACAGGCATGAGCCACTGCACCCAGCTGCATATAACACACTTTCTTTAACTCACAGATTACTTATATTTCTGAAGAAATTTTTTTTCATACTTAGGCAGTTCAGAGATTACCAGTTTTTAATTTCTGAAGCAAAATACTATCTAGTGTTCCTTTGTTTTATAGGAAAGTATATGATAAACACTTTGAAAAAATTTTTAAGTACCTAACTTATTTTGTCAAAAAGTAACAAGATTTGTCTTTTTAACTGAAAAAAAAAATGCAGCTTTAAAGAATATGCTATTTTATCATTTCCTGTAAAAGGATCACTTTCATTGTGCCCTTCCAAGAGCAGAACAAGGGGAAATATAAAAGCTATGATGACCCAAAGTGTTAAGTAGAGTCTTTTCCCTAATGGAATAAACTTTTGAATTTTTTAAACTGAGTCTATAGGTTTTCACTGGAAGTCTCAATGGCACTTTTGCTATGATCTCCAGCAATACCTTCCAGAGCAAGATATGTGACCAGGTGACAGTGAGACAAGGTGTTCTCTTTCCAGTTCCACAAGGGGGCATAGTTTTAAGGGCAAGAACTTCCCAGTGACATGCTTTCTCCCATCTCTCTCCATCTGGGAGATTTAACAGTCTCTGTTTTAATTTTCATGGGCATGGGAAGAATCAAAAGTCAATCACTCCAGCGGAAGTTCTGAGGAACTCCTTTCATTGGCCAGAGGTCTAGGAGAAGGTGGGGGTTCCTCCCATGTTAAAAGTTTCCTTCTTCCAAACCCTTTCAGACTCTATGTTTGGATCTTCTTCCACACACACTCTCTCTCTTGTGTGGAAGTTCTCTCTTCTTCTCCTTTTTTTTTTTCTCTTTCTGTACCTAAATAAAATTACTTTTCCACAAAAACTCTGTTTGGGGTCCAGTATTTACTTTGCAAGTGCACCTGGTTCCCTCTCTCATTCTTGAGAGAGCAAGAGACCGAGAACCTTGGAGAAATGCTGTCTCAGGGGAGCTGAGGGCTCCTCTGAGCCCCTGAACCCCAACATTTTGGTGAGCCAACCAGGAGAAGGGTACAGCCAGGAAAGGGGTGTAGCTGGAGAAGAAGACTTCAAACCCTGAGTAAAACTGGCTCCACTCTGTGCTGTCTCTTTAAGAACACCTGAAGCAGCTGCAGCCACGCAGGGCTGCAGGGAACCAGAGTGGAGCTGCAGAGCCATGGGGATGCGGTCCAGCCCATCTTAAGCGCGCAGGCCAGCCGGAATTAAAAGCGCAGTTTTTTTCCTCTCTCTCTTTCTGTTTTCCTCCCTCTCTCTCTCTGCTGTTTCTCTGGGCAAAGACCTGTGGGAGCCTGTGGGGCAGAGAGGGTGAGCACTTCCTCTGGGTCTTTCACTCCTTACCAGCTGGGAGCAGGGAGGCAGACCAAGGCCCAGCCCCTCAGGTGGGCTGGGGCATGTGCAGCAAGCCATAGCTGCCAGCACTGCTGGCTGAGAGAAAGCAACAGGGAAGGGGCTCAGTGTGTCCTGGCCAGGTGCAGAGGCTCTAAATACTGTAACTGTAACTTCCCCGAACACTCCTGCCACTGGTGCTAAGCTGAGCAACAGCGCTTAAGAAAGCGAAGCAGCGGAGGCGGGAGTCAGCATGAAACCATGGAACCCGGCTGTTATAAACCGCAGTCAGGGGTGGAACAAAGGAACTTCCCCTGGGGCATCCACCTGCTTGCTGTGGGTCCCTGTGTGGGCAGTAGCTGGGGAAGTGGCCCAGGGTATGCACATGGTCCTGGCATCATGGTGGGATGAAAGGCCACAAGGGCAGGCCTTCCCCTCTGACACATAGTAGGACAGTGCAGAGGCCTGGCTTTTAAACTGACAGTGGCAAGTGTTCTTTTTTTTTCCTCTCCCAGCTGAAAGAAGGGAAAAGGCTGCTGGCTGTCAGCTCCTCCAGGGACAACACCTCAGGGTGCAGCATTTTCATTCAGGTATGGCTTAAGGAAACTTTCTGCTTTGCATTGACCTAAGTGGCCAAAATGGTGAAGAGGTTAAGGTGTACAGCCTGCAACTGCAAGGTTGGTGGCTCAAATTCCTGGTGGAGTCAGCCTTGAATTAGGGAAGCTTTTTAGGAAATTCAGAAGCTGAAGGCTATGGGATTGTGTTTTGTGTATAATTTGTCTTGCTTAGGATTGGCTCTCTTTCTCTATGGCAGAAATTTTCTATCTAGAAGATCATAGTTAAACCAGTTACAGGGCCCAAATAGTTAATGGCAGGTCTCGCATCCCTAAGCACATTTTCCTACAATGGAAAATGGGTTGGAGGAGAGGAGACCTGGGTCTACAATGGAAAATGGGTTGGAGGAGAGGAGACCTGGGTCTTGAGGGTATTGTTTTGGCCTCAGCCACACCCAGCCTGCCTTCTTTAAACTGTGTGCTCTAATGGCCCCTCCCTAGAAGTTTACCCTTCTAGGGTAGTTTTATAAATTGACCTTTGTAATCGAAATTTTGCTGGGAAATATTGGTACCCATTGCCTGAGCCTCACTGGCCTCATTGAGGCTTGTTGGTATGATTACTAACCAACCCAATAGCCCCTTTTATTCCATTCCGTGCCTCTATGGTAGTCTCTGGAGGTCATGTAGACTGTGAGTGAGTGGTCCTGTGATGCTGGTAGGTTGTGATTCAAATCCAGTGCATGAGAGCCCCCCCCCAAAAAAGATGGATTACATATCTTGGGCACACAAAATTTCAGGTACAGACTGAAAGACGTTTCATTTCAGTACCTGTTTTACCTACGGGACACCTTAGGTCAACGCAGCTGTAATTTCTTTAACCAGGAGTGCGGGCAACCTTTGTGTTCAATTTCAGATGGGTGTTTCTGTTCCCAAGCTCAAGTCCTCCTTAAAATGTATACTGAAAAATTAGGACCAATTTGACACACAGTCTTTATGGAGGAAGCAGCTCATTTTTCTCTGTCAAGCACCTTGGCAAAATTACCCTCTGCCTGGTAGAAAACCTAGTCCCCAAAGGGAAGGAAAGAAAACCCAGCAGCTTTCTTTGAGCAATCATGGGAAGCCTCAAGAAAGTACACGTCCCTGTCACCAAACTCCATTGAGGGTCAGTTAATACTAAAGGACAAGTTTATTACTCAGTCAGCAGCAGACATCAGGAGGAAGCTCCAGAAACTGGCCTTGGGGCCAGAACAGAGTAGAGACTCATTACTGAATCAGGCAACCTCTGTGTTTTATAGTAGAGACCATGAGGAACAGGCTGAAAGGAACAGGAGAGATCAGAGAAAGGATGCTGCCTTAGTCATGGCTTTCAGACAAGCAGAAGGCTCAGGTTAGCCACCAGTCTGGCACAGCTTGTCACCAGTGTGATCTGAAGGGACATTTTATAATAAATTGTCCCCAGAGGAATGGACCAACCATCTCCTCAATGCCTGCTGTGCCAAGGTAATACTGGAAATCACACTGTCCTAGGGGATGAAAGTCCTCAAGGCCTGAGGTGTCTGACCAGATGATCCAATGTCAGGACTGAGGATGCCTAGGGCAAGTGCCAGCACAAGCCATCACTCTCACAGAGCCCCAGGCAAAGCTGATCATAGAGGTGCAGGAAGTCAATCTCCTGAACACTGGCATGGCCTTCTCAATATTTCTTTCCTATCCTGGAGACTTGGTGCTTGTTAATTCTCTCCCCTCAGACTCTCATTTTCTAGGCCCATCTTGGGAAGGACCATTTACGGTCATTCTGTCTACCGCAACAGCACCTAAGATTGTGGAAATCAACTCATGGATTCATCACACTTGGCTGAAGCTTTGGACACTTCCTGAGAAAAGTCATAGACCCTTCACTCCACAGCTTAAAGTTCCAGGTGACAACCCTTCATATACCAGTGAGCCATTAGAAGATCTACACTTGCTCTTCCAACAAGATCTCAGGGAGGTAATCATGCATAAGACTAATTTATATCCTGGTATTAACAGGATTATAACCCTCAACTTTGCTATCTCTCAAACTCCAATTATCCTTTTCATAGTGGGAAGGGAATCTGCCTCTTTTTAGGAAAATGCTGCTACTTTCTGAACCCATTAAGTGTTGCTTTAAACATGGTTAAAGAACTCAGGAATCAATCAAACACAGGGCTAAAAACCTTCAAGAGCCTAGCTCGATTCTCTTCTAGGGTTATTTCTAACCATTCTATATTTGTTGGCCCCTGGGCTTTTCGTCTCTAACTACCTTGTCACATTTGTTTCTTATAGAACCATAAGGTCACAGATAATCCTGCCACTGGAACCTCAGATGTCCTTGGCTTGTGGGCTCTATCGTGGACCTCAGGATCAACCTGCACCCCTGAAAGGTCCCTTCTGGAGGAAAACTCAACTGCAGGGCCCCTTCTATGCCCCATTTCAGCAGGAAGTAGCTATAGAGTGATCGATGCCCGTGTCCCAACAGAAGTTGAACTTTCCTCTTCAGAGTGGGGAATGAGGGAAGGTGTTCTCTTTCCAGGTCCACAAGGGGCATAATCTTAAGGGCAAGAACTTCCCAGCCCCATGCTTTCTCCCATCTCTCTCCATCCGGGAGATTTAACGGTCTCTTTTAATTTTCACCGGTGTGGGAAGAATCAAAAGTCAATCACTCCAGTGGAAGTTCTAAGGAACTCCTTTCATTGGTCAGAGGTCTAGGAGAAGGTGGCAGCTCCTCCCAGGTCACAAGTCCCCTTCTTCCACACCCCTTCAGACTCCATGTTTGGATCCCCTTCCACACCCACTCTCTCACTTGTGTGGAAGTTCTCTCTCTTCTTCTCCCTTTTTTCCTCTTTCTCTACCTAAATAAAATCACTTTTCTGTAAAAACTCTGGGGTCTGGTATTTACTTTGTGAGTGCACCTGGTCCTTCTCTCATTCTTGAGGGAGCAGGAGACCACAAATCTTGGAGGAACGTTCTCTCAGGGGAGCTGAGAGCCTGAGGGGTCCCCTGAACCCCTGAACCCCAACAATAGCATTATTGGAGAAAAAGTTCATAGCATTTATGTACATTTTATCCTAAAAATAGTGCCTACCATGAAAATAATAAGCATGACTAATATTTCAGATCTGGATTGACCCTGAAGCCTTCAATAGGGATTTTTACCAGACTAGTGAAGTTTTCTTTCTTTCTTTCTTTTCTTTCTTTCTTTCTTTCTTTCTTTCTTCCTTTCTTTCTTTCTTTCTTTCTTTCTTTTCTTTCTTTCTTTCTTTCTTTCTCTTTCTTTCTTTCTTTCCTTTCTTTCTTTTCTTTCTTTCTTTTTCTTTCTTTCTTTCTTTCTGTTCTCTTTCTCTCTTTCTTTCTTTCTTTCTTTTTTTTTGATGGAGTCTTGCTCTGTCACCCAGGCTAAAGCACAATGGCATGATCTCGGCTCACTGCAACCTCTGTCTCTCAGGTTAAGTGATTCTCCTGCCTCAGTCTCCCGAATAACTGGGATTACACGTATGCACCACCATGCCCACCTAATTTTGTATTTTTAGTAGAGACAGGGTTTCTCCATGTTGGTCAGGATGGTCTGGAACTCCAGACCTCAGGTGATCTGCCTGTCTTGGTCTTCCAAAGTGCTGGGATTGCAGGTGTGACCCACTGTGCTGGGCCAAAGCTAAAAGGTTTTCCTAAGCATGAAAGATCCCCTCAAACATTAAAACAAATGCTAAAGGCATCATTATATTTTATTTAATTTGTGGTAGTGTGCTACAATTTTTATGCACCAGGGTAATATAACTAATAGTTTATCTAAACTTTTTTTTTTTTTTTTTTTTGCTTACAATGAGTCTGGAAAAAATATATGAAATATCGACAATGCTATAAAAGATAAGGAAACACTCAACAACCTCACCAAGAAAAAAATATTTTTTACTCAAAATTCTCCAAAATTCTCCAAAGTATATGTACTTTTAGCAGTAATATTATAATATAAAAAGAATGATAAATTATTAGATGCTTTTCAATCTATGCATCTAAAAATTCATCTAAGCATCTAAAATCTAAGCATCTAAATGTTCATCATTGGTTTTATATTATAATGTTATTGACAAAAGTACATACAATAAACATATGTTCTTTACAAAATAATGTGTGTGATTTTTTTAAACAAAAAAGTGTGAAAATATAGGAAATGGCAGAAATGTAAAAATAGCTGAGAAAATTAAATAAATAATAACTTCTCTGAATACCTCACTCTAAAAACATGTTCCCTGATATCTCTGTTCCTCTTTGATGTTTCCGCTTTCCATGCTTTCATTTAAAAAATGCATGTGGAAGGAGAAGGGCTCACAGAAGATATTTAGAGTAGTGAAAATATTCTGTATGATACTATAATGATGGATACATACTGTAAATTGTCCAGACCTATAGACTACAATGCCAAGAGTGAATTCTAATGGAATCTATGGACGTGGGGGTCATAATAATGTGTCAGTGTTGGTTCTTCAATTATAACAAACATACTATTCTTGTTGGGGATGTTAATAATAGGAGAGGCTATGCATGTGTGGGGACTAGGGTTCCATCAGTCATTTCTGTGCCTTTCTTAATTTTGCTGTGAACCTAAACTCTTCTACAAAAATATTTTTAAAAATACACATAAGCTGTTATATAAATGATGTAATATCATGTTTCCCTTATCAAGTAGCTTCTATAATAATGTAGTTGTTTATATTAGACTCATCACAGTTTTTATAATATAAGATGGTGAATAATCTATAATTATCATCTTATAGTCGCATATACCATTTTAGGCTGTTATATTAATGATGTAATACATATAAGCTGTTACATTGATTATATTAATGATGTAAATACATATAAGTGTTATATTAATAATGTAATATCCTGTTTCCCTTATCAAGTAGCTTCTAACATAATGTGATTGTTTATATTAAACTTAGCACAGTTTTTATAATATAACATGGTGAATGATCTATAATTATCATTTCTTCTTATAGTCACATTATACCATTTTAAGAATGTGCAACAGTTTACTTTTTTTTTTTAACTATTGATGGACACTTTTTGGCAAATTTTTTTTGTTAGCAACAATGAGAGCAAATTTTTATACATGCCTTATTGGCAAAATTACAATATTTTCTCAAGTTTATTAACTTAATTCTGCATATTTACATGTCTATTACATGTTTATAAAATAATAATAGTGGTATATATAAATGTAAACTAATTATCATTATAACTATTTTGCAGAGGTATGCTCAAATATTGTTATTGCTAGATATATGATGATAATATATGGCCTAGATTAACAGCTGAAAAAGAATGATTGAAGTAGAAGTCTCCAAATCCTCTTGGTTTCAATGTCCTTATTGTCTTAGTAATCTTATCAAGGTGGAGTCAGAAAAAAAAAAGGTCTACCTAACAGTTTCATTTATTAAATAATTACATAGTTAAGCCAAAACAAATTAGTAAGTGTTTACGGATCATCAAAATTGTTGACTCTGTTGGGCAGATGAAATTCTTAAAACTTTGGAATCAGATTGGGCATTGCGGCTCTCATTTCCTGTTGTATATAGATTTTCATATAGTACTTGCTTTTTATCATGGCAGTCATTAGAAAATCAGATTTGCAAAAATATAACTTAATATTAAAACTGTGAATAAGTTTGAGCTGGAGTCCATATGGTGCTCATGAAATGTCACTGTATTTTCTTAAAAATTCAAGACATCCTACTTTCCCCTGTAAACATTCAGGATTGCCCAGATGTTTCAACACACTGGGTGCCTTTACTCTAAATTATCGAGCTCTTAAGTTTCTGTAGTTGTACAAGAAGATAACGATAACAGTTGTTCTTCACTGAGTGTCTACTACCTACAGTTCTTTAGTACATTAATGTGAATTTTCACATCACAACTCCAAAACAGGAATTTTTGTTTTCACCATTCTACAGAAAAGAAAATCAATGTGTTACATAGCTAGTTATTATAGGATCTGGGTATTTAATACAATAAATATCTGTCCTGAAGATTCTGCATTTCCTATGATACCATACCACATTTTAGAAAAACAGAGCTCTTCCAAGAGTACTATGAGAAGACACAAGCAACAAGAATTGCTCATGAGAACTTTTAACCAATATTATCCTATAATTAAAGGCCACATTTGAAGAAATATAACTAACTGTTATTTGGAGCTACCAGTTTCTTACCACTGTACCCATATGGCATCCCTAAAGTGAGTGAGTACCAAATTCCACTGGCTGCCTAATGGCTCATGAAAGTATAGAACAGATATAAACACCTTTTTATGATATTCTTCAATGAACTGTAACATACTTTGTCACTAGAAAGTGTTTTTCATTTAGGAATACTGGGTAAGATTTTATGGCAAAATAATGATTTTCTGAAACACCTTGTTTATCATATTGCTTCTGCCTGTTGCTTATCATATTACTACATACTGAGAACTACATAAGGAAGGTCCAATGTGTTACAGTAATAATAGTGCCATTTTTACTTTTCTCAATACTAAATTTCGACTATGAAAATAAGCTTTACTAATATTTTATATGCAGTGGATCCCTCAGTAAGTCTTCCTATCACATAGGCACACATCACATAGTATGGCAAGGATTTCTAAGGGAATCATGGTTGAAGATCCAAAATGTAAAAAAAAAGTACCAAAAGCATCCTTGTATCTAATGTCTATGACAAGTAGTAAACTGGTATTATCCTATTACAAACCAACACACAAAGAATAAAATGATATAGGCAATATATACAAAGCCATGAAGCAAATAAATGGTAGACCCAAAACTCCCAGCCACATATTTCCATACTAAAATTTAAGACATTAAATATGCCACCATTCCCATCTTGGTGTTTTATGTTTTACCAGCTCCTTTAACATACATTTATTCCCTCAGTAGATTTTAGATTGATTTTTATTGAATAAGTTATATATAAGATGGCATAAATATTTTAATTGATTTATGTACATTGGTGATAATATCAACCACAAATATTTACATTCAAATGTTTATTGCATGTAAATATTTGACTGTAAATATCTCCTACATCCTTATTACATGTAGGAGAATGTTCATAAGGCATGCCAAGATTATAATTTAAAACTTAAAAAGTATTTCACATTATTTTGATGATGCATAGACATAATTCCAGATATGTAAATGTAGTTAATACCTATACATATCACTGATATTGTATTAATCTAGACAGCCAAAAGAATTAGTAACATTTATATCCAGGCAGAGAATGCTATGTAACTTTATAACAATCAAATACTTTTAAGCTTTATTTCTACTTTTTATTTCCATCATTTCTTATAATAAACAAGTCTTGTTTCTTAACTGCTATCAAGCAATAACCATTTTAAAGGTCTTCAGTGACTTTCTAAAACAAAATTAATAATATTTATTTAGCCTTTGACACTCTTGACATGGTTTCATTTATAGATCACTTCACTGCTCCATATGTTCCCTAACCTCTAACCTCAAAACCAAGCATCAGAAAGTAAAGGTAGCAACATTTTCTCCTGTATTGTATACAAACATTTATCATAGGAAGAAAAATTCTTTAGCTCATTTGCTTGGAGATTTCCCTACTTTTATCTATTAGATTAAAATAAAGACTGAAGAATTTGTCTTATTTTCTTTACCACTCCCAAAAATAATAATACAATAAAGTGTTTGCTGTACTAATTAACTAATTAAGAAAAAATAATATTTCTGAAAAATTTGACATTATTATTCACATCATTTCATAATTCTACTATTCATTTATCCTGGGCCACTCCATTCTCTTGATTTCTTACCTACCATGTGTATTATTCCTTTAGTAAACTCATTATCTTTTTTTATTCTTTTGATTATATTGTTTTTAAAATTTCCGATTCCTTTCATCACTCTATAGACTCTTCTTTTAGTAATCCTGTCTGTATTTATTCGCATAACTTGATATGCAATTTTAAGCTGAGTCCTTCTCTTTCTAGTAATCACAAGTTTCTTATTTTCTGAGGGTTGCCATTGAAAAGAATCTCAGATTTTATTTTACTCATTAACGTGATGAAAGACTAGGTTATTCTAACCCTATCAACAGGCAAAAAAGTGCTAAATACACACATGCATGCACATAAACACACACATACACACAATTTCAAAGAAATAAGCAGTGAAAAATGTGGGGGGGGGGGAAATGAAAGGCGTCCAAGTCAAACTGAAAAGAGATCCTGGACCTAGAAAGACATGGAAAATTTGAAAACAAAAGCCACTCTAACATGAGATAATTCTCTGATATTGCACACTTAGATTTTATTTTCCTGGTTTTGTGAGACTGGAGTTAGAAACTAGTTAAGGTGAGAAATCTTGAAAGAGTTTTGTTTTTTTCTTTTTCTTTTTTTCCCCCTACATTGACTCATACTTAATAGGTCTAAAGCCATGATGTGAGCAGATTTAGAGCTTAATCTATGTTATACTGTCAGTTGTTGGAGAAATGTAGAGAAGATTGGCTTGGACCCAAACAGAAAATAAGAAAAAGTAAAGAAAAAGAAAACAACAACAAAACTTTTGAGTAATTTAAGCCGTAGAAGAAATAGTCACACAATTGCAAAAACAAAAGAAAATTCAACCAAACTAACAAAACTTATCTGCAGACACTATTGGAGTACAACGTGGATAAAGTTAAGTAATGAAATCCGTCCAATTCAAAAACTATTGTGGCTACATTACAAGAGAAAAAAAAATGTTACTACTTGTACTATCGGTATTAGTCTGTTTTCACGCTACTATAAAGAGCTACCTGAAACTGGGTAATCTATAGAGAAAGGAGGTTTAATTGACACACTGTTCCTCCTGGCTGGGGAAGTCTCAGGAAACTTCAAATCAAGGTACAAGTGAAAGCAAGGCATGTTTTACGTGGAGCCAGGAGAGAGAGAGAGAAGGGGAAGTGCCACACACTTTTAAACCATCAGATCGAATAAGAACCTACTCACTATTAGAGGAACAGCATGAGGGAAGTCCACCTCTCTGATTCAACCACTTCCCACCAGACCCCTCCTCTGACACATGGGGATTACAATTTGAGACAAGATTTGAGTGGGGACACAGAGCCAAACCGTATCATTACCCAGAGATCTACATATTCAATGCAATCCCTATCAAAATACCAATGACATTCTTCACAGAAATAAAAACAACAACAACAACAACAAAAACACTAAAATTTGTATAGGACCACAAAAGATCTCCAATAGCTAAAGCAATCCTCAGTTAAAAAATAAAAATAAAACTGGAGGCATAACATTACCTGGCTTCAAAATACAATACAAAGCTGTAAAGCTGTAGTAATCAATACAATATGGTACTCATTTAATAACAGACACATAAGCCAATGATACAGAAAAAATAACTCATAAATAAATCCAACTGATTTTCAGCAAATGTGCCCATAATTTAAATTAGAGAAAGGACAGCCTCTTAAATAAATGGTTCTGGAAAAACCTGCTATTACATGTAAAATAATGAATATAGATCCCTATCTCTCACCATATACAAAAATCAACTCAACATGAATTAAAGACTTAAATGTAAGGCCTGAAACTATAAAACTACTATAACAAAACATAGAGAAAACTTTCCAGTACACTGATCTTATGTCATGTGTGGAAGTTTCCTGAGGCCTTCACCAGGAGCAGAGGCCAGTACAATGCTTCCTGGACAGCCTGCAGAACCATGAGCCAGAATAAACCTTTTTTCCTTTATAAATTACCCAGTCCCATGTATTCCTTTATAGCCATACAAACAGACTACAACAATATCTTTATTATCTTTATTAATTTTATACTGAATATGCAAAAGGAAGTATTCTGTACCAGAAATAGACTCATTATTAATTACTTCAGAGTTCATAAGTGTCCTGGTACCCCCTGCCCCATTGCCTACTATTGGAATGATGCAAAATGAACCATGTCAAATACTGTATATAAGCTATAGAGCACTTCATATGTCGGGTTGAAAGAAAATCATTTTTACTTTCAGTTTATACAGGGGAAGGAGTCTGTTATTTCTCCCCACATCTAAAGAATCTCTTTGAAAACATAAAACACTTAGTCCTTCTGGTGTGTAAATTCAGTCCCTCCAGGAGACAGATTGCCCAAGTGTCCTCTTTAATAACTAAAGATAACTCTAGTTTCTGGGATTTCTTTCTCCTGGTATCTGAAGAGTCTCAAAAGGAAAGGGCTGTGGCAGGAACACTGAAAAATCTAGGGGAGGCTTAAGTCCCCATGTTATGAAATTAAAAATTCAATAACCTTACAATCACAGGTTGCTAGAAAATTACACCATAAGTATACTTGGAAGTGTACCTCAAAATATATCTATAAGTGTGACATTATGTTATTGGTAGTAATAGAAAAACTAGACTTAAAAATTTTAAAAATATGTGAAGAGAAAATACATAACTGAGTGTCCTTAAAAGTTTATTATTTTTAGGCCAGGTGTGGAAGATTATGCCTATAATCCCAGAACTTTGGGAGGCTGAGGCACCAGAACTGCTTGAGAACAAGAGTTCAAGAGTAGCCTGGGCAACATAGTGAAACCCAATCTCTACAAAAAAAAAAAAAAAATTAAAAATTAACTGGGCATGGTAGCACAAGCTTGTGGTCTCAGTTACTTGGGAGGCTGAGGTGCGAGGATTGCTTGAGCCAGGGAGGTTGAGGCTGCAGTGAGCATGGTCACACCACTACACTCCAGTCTGGGTGGCAATGTGAGACTCTGCCTCAAAAATAAATAAATAAACACAAAATAAATTTTAAAAGAGTGTTTTATTTTTCTTTCTCTTTCTCTCTCCTGCCCACTTATTGACTTGCCTTTAATGAGGAAAGGATAGTCTTTACTCTCCATCTGTCTACAATAATGAAATAATCTTTGCTCCTCTTCTTTTCAGCAGGCACCCCCTTGCACAATGTTTCCCTTATCTAATTGTGCATTTGTTTAGAAATTCCAGAGACTATATCTTATAACAATTTCAGGCCACTACAGGATTCTCTTCCACTTGGACATTACTTCAAGCCTGCAGTTAATTTGCAAACCACTGTACCCAAGATGGTGACAGCCCATTCATCAGATGGGAAAGCTCGGGTAGCTGGTGAAACAAGTTACATAGATGCTGGCACCCCCTCGTCACTCCTGCATGCCTGTCGTAGCAATCTCTCCTTACTTTTGACCCAAAAAGCTGAAATAATTTATTTAAGGCCAGAACCTGGACCATTTCTTTACTGCTAGCTCTAGAATTGAAGTCACCTTTTCTTTCACTGCACTTTGTCCTTGTTTTTTGGTTTTGCAATTGGTGAGCAGTTGAGCCTGCACTCTGTAACAAATGCATTTTTTTATATTTAGCTGTTAATACATTACTAAATACAGATCTTCAAGGATTATACTAATTGTGTTCCCCTATAACAACTTATCACCAGTGGAAGGTCTTGACCACAACTTGTCCAGGTTTTGAACAAAGAATTGGATAAAACGCACAAACAAAGCAACAAAAGAATGAAGTACCAAAAACATAGATTTATTGGGGAAAAAAGAAGTACACTCCAAGGAGTGGGATTGGGCTGGTACAAGCAACTCAAGATCACTGGCAAAATATTCTGTAGTTTAAGTACCCTCTACAGGGTCTTCCCATTGGGTACTTGGATACACTGTATGTATTAATAAGTGAAGACCTGTCCCGCAACCAGTCTGATTGGTTGTGGGAGGGGCAAATCAGATATATTTTCCAGTTTTCAACTGCCATGCATTGGAAAGGTGGGGTTTACAAAGGGAGTAGCCTCTGATATTTTTGTTACTTGAGCATGGAGAGGTGGTGTTTTCCTTTTGATTCAGTTCTAGGAAGTCAGCAAAAAGCAGCCTTTGGTTCCCTGCCTGCCTCCAGGTTCTATTCTCCTGCCTCACACCTTCTAGATCTTTATGTCCCTTAATACCCACTCATTTTGATCTAAGACAAATAACCTATCTTCTGAATTCCCACAAACTGTATCTCCTTTTGTGTTGTTTTTAAAGTATAGTCATCATATGTGAGTTGATTTAGCTTTACTCTTGATTTCTGATATTGAGATGTTTCCTGATTTTTTATTATAAGAGCACCTCTTTCAGATACATAATTTAGAGTTGAATTTTAAAATATAGCTAATGAGAAAACTGAACTGCTTCATCATCTTATTCCTTTAATCTTTTTCAATAACATTTTTACCCTTTTTAACAGCAACTTCTATTTTATTCAGTATCTTCAAAACTCAAATTAGTAACAGAAAACTTTGATGTTAGGTTCCTTTTGACAGAAGATGACTTAGTATGAGCTTATCTGAGTACTTCTCATTACATGCTGAAACAACATTTCATTTGCATTTTATTGTTATCTGACCTAAACAAGTTTTCCCAAAAAAACAACAGCCAGAGATTGGCATCAGTCTTTTACTTAATACCATCATTTTATTGTTGTTTGTAATTTTAAAAATATCTTTTTTTAGTTCAGGAATGTATGTTTGGTTCTTTTCATTGTTTATATTTTTGTCTACTAAGATTTGACAGTTCCTTACTGAGAGCTGAGATTTTTATTCATTGAAACACTGTTTCATTGAGAATAATTACAAGTTTATCAAGATGTTGGTTACTGTCATTATCTTGTTTTTAATTTTGGATTCCATTAACACTGTTTGCATTTGAGATGTATATATTCTCTTTTTCATATTACAGTTTTTTTTGTGTGTTTTTTTGTTTTTTTCCTTTTTGTGGAGAACGGGGTCTCGCTATATTGCCCAAGCAGGTCTTGAACTCCTGGGCTCAAGCTATCCTCCTGCATCTGCCTCCCTAAGAGCTGGGATTACAGGCATGAGCCACAGCACCCAGCATACAGTTATTTTTTTATTGTATTCATGATATCAAAAATGTTACATTATGGAGTTTTAGGGTTCTGTTAGTTTTCTTTGGTGAGCATTTTTTTCTTAATTTTAGCAAGAAATATTTGCCTGGATTTAAATTACAGAATGTCTCTAAAGCAGAAACTTGGTTCAGATCTTGTTTCTTTAGCACACTGATTTGAATCTGATTTTCTCAAGCATGGTTCAAATTTCAGTCAAAATGTGGATAGGAGTGCTAGGAAATCCCTTCTTATGCACTTTGCTTCTGAAATCCTGATCTTTTCATTGTCCAAAATTTCAAAGCTTATTTTTCTGGTTTCTCAGGCCACAAAAACTGGGCTTCTCTATGTCTACCCTTCAAGTAGTAGATATACCACAAAAACTGCTCCTAATTGCAGATTAATACCCTAGGATACATGCAGGGACTTGTTTACTTCCCCATGTCTCATTTGCGATGTGTGATATGTTAACCCATTCTCACACCACTGCTGATAAAGATATACTAGAGACTAGGTAATTTCTAAGGGAAAGAGGCTTAATTGACTCACAGTTCAGCATGGCTGGGGAGGCCTTAGGAAATCTACAATTATGGTGGAAAGGGAAGCAAACAGGCCCTTCACATCAGCAGAAAGAATTGCTGAGGAAAGGGGAAAAAGTCCCTTATGAAACCATCAGATGTATGAGACCTCACTCACTATCAGGAGTGCAGCATAGGAGTAACTGCCCCCATGATTCAATTACCTCTCACTGGCTCCCTCCCATGACACATGGGGATTATGGGAACTACAATTCAAGATGATCTTTGGGTGGGACACAGCCAAAGCATATTATATGGAATACTAAATGGTGTCACCGTGATTTTGAGCTCTATAGTGCATTCGGGAAGCCATTTAAAGAAGAACCTGTAAAACCTGCAACCTCGGAGAAACAAACAAAACAAAACCCAGAAACTTTCCTTGAAACTTCCATCTGGGCCAAACCACCAGGACCACAACATCCTAGAAAATAGCTGAAATTCTCTGGGGACTACAACTCTTTAGCAGTAACAATCAATCAACTATGGACTTAGATACTAAACCAGCTACCTTAGCTAATGATAATTCTTTCAAAACAATTTGTTTAGTGTATCCCTTGAAAAGTCCCCACTCCCTTTCTCTCTTCTGAACCCTGGCTTCTAGTGGAATCTTTCTCCTGAATTGCAAATTATAAGTTTGGAATAAATACCTTGTCATACTGCTTTGCAGTATGTTTTCTTTGCCTTTTCTTAGTAGACATCTCAAAGTGTGTGTGCGTCCTCAGAGTCCTTTTGCTTCTGTTGATTCTCCAGAATGTTCAGGTAGTTACTTTTCACATTATCTGAATGTTTTAAAACTGCTTTTTTTTTTTTTAACAATAGATTGCATACCAGCATCTTTTTGGTTCACCATATCATGAATCAGGAACAATTCATGTTCTTCAAAAACCCAAAATGTTAGTTTTCATAAATGAAATGCACTTTGCTAATATGTTTATAAATTGAAAAAAATTTTAGAATCATTTTGTTATTCTTAAAATTATAGTTGATAATTGCTGACTACCAAGGATCATATTATGGCAACATTTTTTGTTTAGTTGAAAAAATACTTGAGCCCCAGATACGACATAGTTTGTGTTCAAATATTTACATAAACTGTGAGGAAACAAGGATCTGAGTCTAATATTAGGATAAGATCATTTTTTAAAAGAAGGATAATTAATCTTTTGTATAATTCATTATCTTGGAAAATGAGGGTAATATTTTCTAATGATTTATTTTAAATGAAATAATATCTGCAAATTACATAATATAGTTTCTGAAATAGATTGGGTGTTTAAAAAGTAGATATTATTATTCCGTATTCCAGAGACTACCACTTGGTTCTAGAAAATAAAGCATATTTATAATATATATAACATATATATTATAAATATTTATATATAATACATGTGATATATATAAAATAAATACCTACCAACTTACTGTAGAGGTATTGAAAAGTGCCCTGTAGCTGCTTTACATATTATAAAAGAAAACAAAATTTTTTGAATTATTAAGTAATAAGGGGAATATAAAATTCCACTTTCCTATTAGATAAATGTATAATATAGAATATATGAATATAGATTGCATATAGAATATATGAACATAGATTGCAGTATCAAGAATCAAAATATTATTGATTTTGAAACAGGATAGTTTCCTTAACCCCTTTGCAGGACTTGCAAGATGTATGTGGCTCTTCTGTTTGGCCACCACCCACTCAACCTTTTACAGGAGAGGGAGCACACAGAAGGACAGGTCCAGAAGATGGGCAAGACCTTCTGGGCTCTAGCCCCATGGTAGCATCCAGGGGTGGATGTCTGCAACTCCTGAAGCCCCAGTGGGCATGTTACAGTGCTCCTTTCACTCTGCCATCTGAAGACAGCTTAAGTGTTAAACAGCTCAGTGCTCTCCTGATACCTGGGTTCTCGTCCTACATCTAGGAAGAATTGGGTTACACACAGACTTAAATGATGGTGAATGTGGGGGGTTTACTGAGTGGTGGAGGTGGTTCTCAGTGGGATGGATGAGGAGCTGGAAAACGGATGGAGTGGAAAGACAATATTTCCCTGGAGTTTGGCCACACTGCCGCCAATCTCTTCTCTAAAAATCCCCAGCTGAACTCCTCTCAACATTCAGATGCTCCTTCTCTTCTCTCCTTCTCTGCTGCACCACTCTTCTGTTCCTCTGCTCTTCTGCTCATCTACTCATGGAGCCTGGGTTTTGGGGTTTATATGGGTACAGGATGGGGGGGCATGGCATGCCAAAAGGCAAAATTTAAGAGCAAAAACAAGAATACCTGTTCCCATTTAGGGCTGTGGGTTTCCCTTCTTGAGGG
Source organism: Plecturocebus donacophilus (assembly GCA_004027715.1). NCBI lineage: Eukaryota > Metazoa > Chordata > Mammalia > Primates > Pitheciidae > Plecturocebus > Plecturocebus donacophilus. Next base: position 62,657 of record PVKP010003617.1, on the reverse strand, counting down.
TGGGGCCTTTGCCTAGGAACCACCCTGTTTCACCCAGTATTTCCTTGCCTCCTGACTGCATCAATTTGAAATAGTAAATGAATACAGATGGGACTAATCAAGACAGAAGGTTATTATTTAAGTCTGTTCCCTAACCCCCAAGAGATTGATATTCTACTTAAAATTTTGGGGGAGGTATATTAAGACAGAGATAGAATTAGTGAGAAGGAGCTTGAGGAATTTATCTAAGTTGGGATCTTATATATTTTATAAGCATTTTTCCCTTTGCTTTTTTTTTCTGACCCGTAGTAATACAACTTTTGTATATGATACTTTGTTGGAAGAGGAGAACAGAGACCTTCCATTTTAACAGAATCATTTTCTTCCAAAACAAACCAACCAACCAACTAGTATGTACATACTTTTCAACCTAACTGCTAAGACATAGAATTAATTCCTATATTATGGATTTTATAAAGATTTCTTTAAAAACTGACCATGAACTGAGTATTTTTATAAGGATCACTACTAATACACAACACTAATTATGAATATGTGCAAAATCAATGCTATTAAAGTATCACATCCTAAATATATGAAAAATAACCTGTTTATTTTGTCAGTAGTCACTAGCAAAAACGGGAGAGATTTCCTGATGATAAATAAAGTGTCTTTGCTGGACGAGTTCAAGCGTTCTTTTGAATCTAACAAGTTCTAGGGTTGTTTCTGACTATTGTTACGGGCACCAACCACAATATCTGACACAGTTTGTGCTTAATAAAATGTTTATTTGAAGAATAATGATCAAATGTGCACATATGTGTTTATTACACATCTAATTAAAGTATGAAGGTCAGAAAATTATGAGATTTTTTTTTCAAAAACAATGTATTTAAAATAAGAAAGAGTCAAATTTAGCCAGAATTTACTCTAATAAAATTAGAGAAGGAGATACTAGAACATGCTTTCCAGAAACTGGTAAAATATTGTAAGGTTTCCTCCAAATCTGTGATCTCAATAATATTTTATTTACAATGGATATTACCACAATCCTGATTTCTTATAGTCTATAGAATTCCCTATAACACCTGATTTTATTATTCATTTGCTACTATGCGGAACACTGATTCCAGGTATCCTACTAGCTCAGAGTGGGCAAGACTGATGTCAGAGATGAAGCTGAATAAAGATAATTGCTATTGGATTTAAAAGGTTTTGTGGTACTCTCAAATCTGTGAGTCAACAAATCTTTCTTTCTACCCCACCATTAAACGAGGCACATCTTTCTGGTGTTAAGAGATACTCCCGTATTAGAGAAAAATATAAATATATATTTGAAGCCAGAAACTGTAAACAAGATGATAAAGTATTAGTGACAGCTTTTCCTTCAGGGTAAATGGTTCAATTGATATCATTTGCTTAGACACTTTCACTTGAATAATTTTGCTAAATGAATAGTTTTGCATTAATACAGTGGGTTCACATTTGCAACCTGCCCTTTAACAAAATGCATTAACAGTGGGGCTTAAAAATAAATAGACCTTGATTCTACAGCATCTCTTCCCTGTTTTCTTTCAAATCCTTCTATAAGAGGGAAGATAAATTATAGTAAGCCATCGATAATGATTTTGTGGAGACTGAAGTATGGCGCTTCACATAATGGGAGATGAGATGGTTGTAAATTTTGAAGAAAAATTTTAAAAATGTCACTTAATATGCAGTATCAGTGGACATTTTTGTAATTGGAACAAAAGAAAATTAAGTGTTTTGTGGTAATAATAAGAAAGGGTTTTCTCTGAAGGTGATTTTTAGGCAGAAGATTCTGTTTATACCCCATATATCTATTAACTTATAAAATCACTTTTTGTAAGTACAAAGAGAAATAATATTGATCTGTTATTATTGCCATAGGCCATCCCCATTGTCAGTTATTTCTCCAAAAATGTTCAGGAGAGTTAACCTTAGAATGCAGCAGATAATGACTAAATTACCTAACACACATAATACATAATTGTATTTATAAATAAATCATCAAGGCTTACATTTGATAATATTGTATTCCTATAACTTGTATTACTCACTGTCTTAGAATTTTATTTCCTTAGATTATGGAATGAAGAAAATCTAAACCAAAACTGGAATTTTACATATATATGTCTCGTGTGTGTGTGTGTATGTGTGTGTGTGTGTATGTATGTGTGTAAGAGGGTGAGCCAAGGAAAGAAGACAGCAGATTTTATTCTTTATAAGGAAAACAATTTCCTTCAGTAAAGGAAGGATATTGGCAAGGATAAAGGAGCGAAGATATTTTGTTCCTTTCCTCCACAACCTCTTCTTTTTATTCCTGTACCTCTATTTGTATGTACAGAACTGTTTTTCTAGGTGAGGCACATTGTATTTAAGATTTTTATTAGATAAATGCATGCTCACATATATTTAAATTAACCGATACTAATTTTTAGGTTTTATTTATCACAATGATAAATATATACGGTAACCCAGAGAGTGACTCATGTAACCTATTCATCTAAACTGTGGTTGCTATAAAAAAAAAAAAAAAAAAAAAAAAAAGAAGCTTTCTTTTGAATGTATTGCATATTTAAAAGACAGAATGCTTGAAAATGCAAAGAAAGCATACAAATCTAAACCATGTGATTAAATAATATGTCATTTATCAACCTACACATACTAGCTTGTCTTTTCTAGAAAAATATATTTTGATATTTATTTTCCAAATTATATGTTTATCTGGACCATTTAAATATTCCTATATCTATCTTTTAGCAATAATAAAGACAAAGGCCATTAATACAAAAAGGTCTTTTGTTCAACATTTTGCAAAAGTTTATAAGATGGTGAAAGTATTAGAGTAAAAAGGAAATACCTGCTATCATCAAAATATCAACCATATCAAATACATTTATATTTTTTCAAAGTTCCTTTTCCCTTTCCTATTTATCAGTCTTCTTCATATTACCATAAAATGGGCAAACAGGAAGCAATTACATTTACTTTTAAAATTCCATTGGTATCCCCTAAAGGTCTAGTATAGACATTTGCACAAAATAGATTCCCAGAAAATATAACATTAAGCCACAGGTGTGCACCACCATGTCCTTTGTATTTTTAGTAGAGATACAGTTTTGCCATGTTGGCAAGGATGGTCTCAACTCCTGACCTCAACTGATCCACCTGCCACAGCTTCCCAAGTTGCTGGGATTGCAGGCATAAGCCACGGCCTCTTACTTCATCTCTGACACTACTCTCCTCCTCAAAGGTTTGTTTTCTGCTCTTTATATATGTTGGGCATTCTCCTAATTTAGGACTTCAATCTGGCTTTTCCTTCTGTCTAATACATTTTCCTCTCCATGCTGCATAGTTAAAATCACCACTTTATTAAAGTGTATGAACAGTATTTTCCTAATGGGTAATTGCCTTAAATAACATTTTTTGAATTGCATCCTTTAGAGAATAAATTGCAATCCCCTTAATTTTTTTAAATTTGATTGTTGCAGGACACATAATTGTAAAGCATACTAAATTACTGGCTACATTTAACCTTTATTGTCTTATGAATCTCATTCTCTTAGAATGTAAGATCTGTGAGTACAGAGATATTTTTTCTTGTGTTTGCTGTTATTATTATATGTTAAAAGTAGTTTTAAATGTTACCCAAGTACCAAAAACTATCTTTAACATATTTCTCACTAAATATTTATTTAATGAATAAATAAGATTGTAACCCCAAGTGATGCATTTAAATTATATCAATGAGAAAATATTAGTTTTTTTAAATGTATTCAGTTTGTGTTTATGTGTGGTCATTATCCTTGCTAGAGAATGTTACAGAAGGCAGTATATTCTTGTGTATCTAACATACAAGGAAAAAATTAAAACAGCTTTTATTTCCCACAGTAATATATTTAAATTTAACAAAAAGTAATTTTATCAAATATTATAAATAAATTACAAGATTAGATGACATTTTATACTGTTTAAGAACACAAAACATGATTCACTTTCTAAAACATATTTAATGGTTTGTATCAAGCTTAAGTTAAATCGTCTTAGTTTTCAAAGAAAAATGCTGTGTTCTGAATTTCCTTAAAAGTGAAGTTAAGCAATTTTAGACATGTGTTAATGATGCACCTCCAGCCTCAGTTGTTAGGAAGTCATTCTTCCAAGTTGGGGGTAGAAAATACATGCTGCTTCTTATTACAGCAAGGCTCTAACTTCACTGTAGCAATGCAATGTGATAACCTGGTAAAATTGTCAGACACATTTCTTGTGAATACACAGGAAAGACCATGCTATGGTATACAGTGAAATAAGATAAAATGTTCCCAGGTGTGAGACCAACGTGCTGAGACTCACCTATTATTTCCATGTTAAATAGTGCTAATGAGTTTGAAGAGATATAATGCAAAATAAATTCAAGAAAAACAAAGCTAAAGGCTAATTAGGCAAGAGTAATTGTATGACTAAAGAAAAAAATGTCTTTTAGCAAAGTTTGTCTTCAATTGAAATAAATCTCTTAAAACTCAAGTATTCGTTGTGTCTTTTTAATTTTTCAAATTCATGAAATAAAGTAAAAATAACAGCTACCACAAAATTAAATTTTTAAAATAATTTCAAGTGGAGATTGGAGAATAAGCATAATAAACTGAAAACTGATTCAGAGCTTTAAGATATTTCTGAAATGTTAGAACTTAGTTCTGTGAATTTTACAAAGCAGCTGTCCTTGATTCTAACTCAAAGCTACCCAAAGAAATCCTGTATTTTTCCAACAGTATTTTATCTGAATTAAAAATTCCTTAGGGCCAAGGTTTTTTTTCACTAATACAAAATCACTATTAGACATTTCAAATAGACACAAATAAGTCATGTATATAATAATCAATGGTGGTGACTGAAAAGCACCTCCTGTAAGGTCTCTAACATAGCCTAAAAATGCTTTCTTACCAATTTACATCTCCCAATTTAAAAATCAAATCTGAAGTTTAGAGAGAATAACATTAAAGCTATGGTTAATATGTGGTACAGAGGGACTGTGTTAAGGAAAACCGTGTCCACAAGGGGCGTGGTTTCAAAGGCAAGAGCTTAGTGCCATGCCTCCATTCATCTCCCCGTCCAGAAACCTAGAGTTCTCTGTCTGACTTTCCCATGCATGGGCTAGCTAAAATTTCATGTGCGCTCCTTTGTTTAAAAACCCAGAGAAGCTCTGGGAGGGTTGTGAGCTGGGCAGCCAATCCGATATCAAAGTCAAAGATCAATCGCTCCAGCGGACGTGTGAAAGAATTCCTCTCATTGGATAAGAACATGAATGGGGCAGGAGTAACTCCAAGATTAAAGTCCCACTGCACCTTACCTGTGTGAATTTCCCTCTCTGGGATCCCCTCCCACAACAAGGTAGGAGCTGTCTTTCCCTTTCTACCTGTGCAGGATTCCCCTCCCACTGCAGAATGGGAGCTCTCTCTCTCTCCTTCTCTGACTAATCACACTTTCTGCTAAACTCTTTGGGTCTGATATTTATATGAATGGTAAACTCACTGCACCTCCAGGGCCTCATTCCCCATTCCTGGGGCAGGGGAGGCCAAGAACCTCCAGCACATCCGATTAGGGAGGGAGCTGAGCCCCGACTCATCCCATGACCCGGGTACAGTGCAACATTTAAATATAAGGCTTGAGGTGAAGCATCTCAACAAATTAAGGCCTTTCAGACAGAGAAGTCATCTACAAGTATCAATTCTGACTATGTAGTAGGGAGTTAAAGGCCCCAGAAGCTTGAAGGCTGATAGGGAAAGAAAGTTTATGGTGGTTTCTCTCTAATATTGTTTTAGAGAAATATAATATTTCCATTTCTTATAGGAAAAGAAAGGTTCTCCAGGTTTTTCTCTAAAAATTGACTTTGTTCAAATGGGACTACCATTTGATCCAGCAATCCCATTACTGGGTATATACCCAAAGAATTATAAATCATTCTACCTATGCACATGTATGTTTATTGTGGCACTATTTACAATAGCAAAGACTTGGAACCAAAAAAGATGCTCATCAAGCTCAAACGGGATAAAGAAAATGTGGCACATATATCCCATGGAATACTATGCAGCCAGAAAAAAGAATGAGTTCATGTCCTTTGCAGGGACATGGATTAAGCTGGAAACCATCATTCTCAGTAAACTAACACAGGAACAGAAAACCAAACACTGCATGTTCTCACTTACAAGTGGGAGTTGAGAAGTGAGAACACATGAGCACTGGGAGGGAAACATCGCACAACAAGGCCTGTTTTGGGCTGGGGAGCAAGGAGAGGGATAGCATTAGGAGAAATCCCTAATGTAGATGATGGGTTGATGGGTGCAGCAAACCACCATGGCACGTGTATACCTGTGTAACAAACCTGCACGTCCTGCACATGTGTCCCAGAACTTAAAGTACAATAAAAAAATTTTTTTTTTAATTATTTCATTTTTTGTTTTAAGGTCTTACTTCATCCTGGACTATACCTTTTATAACAAGGATTTAGTTTCTATATTATTAGTATATTTGCAAAACTGAATACAGTTCCTGAAATAGTATTCCCACAATAAAATCCAGTTAAAGGGACAATTACTCAAAAATAATTTTGTTTGTTCTATAAATAACAGAAAGTGCACATTTTATTTTAAGAAATATAAATTTTGTTTCATGTGGCAAGCAATTTTAGTTTTTAGAACTATAAAAGCATATATAAAATTGAATGTTTCTTACACTAAATACAATGTAAATGCTAAATAACCATAAAAAATATTTTCTTGGTACTTGTTGCCAGCTGTCAATATAATTATTTTCTAGAATAAATTATTATTTTAATGTTGTTGCTAATGAAAAAATCGTAAACACTGCCTTCCTTTATTATTTAATTATATCCTCTAATTTAAAAAATATGACATTCTGCAAGAGATGTCTTACTAATACAGTCTTTCAGTTCAGGACATCACTTACAGGACTAAAATTTTAGAAATACAAACAAACAAACAGCACTCTAATACACTTAGTTTCTTATTCCTGAGTATATGAATTTACTATAACATTAGAGAAAAAAGAGTCTTGTGAAATCTCTCATAGAGAGGAGGCTATGCATGTGCAAGGGCAAATGGAATGGGGAAATCTCTGTACCTTCTGTTCAGTATTGCTATGAAGCTAAAACTGCTGTAAAAAATGAAGTCTAAAATAATTCCTGGGGAATTATTTAAAAAGGTAATCAGTAAGCAATCTTTACTTAAAAAATACCTATCTTAAACTTGGGTGAGATGAACCATAAGATGGCATTCATTATGTTTCTTTAGAAGGCCACTTCTTTGATTTGACCTCAGTAGGCCTAGTCTATTCAACAACTTTCTCTTTCATGATATGTTTAGAGATACACTGTAGGTATATAACGTCTGTTAGGAGTGGTGGTTACAGAGGAAATCACCCTTAATTGAAGTCCTTAATTGTCTGTTTTGTTCAACCTCATTTAACAAAGTAGGTACAAAACAAATGTTAACATAACAAAAAATGTATATTTTGGATGTCACCTTGGACATTTTTATGTGGTAATACTGTATTTTTACAGGAAATACTCTATTATTTAAGAATTATGAAATTAGTTGTTAGCCAATAAGCATAGCATAGGCCACAACATTTAGGTAAAAAAAATTAAATTGCAAAAAATTTTATTTTTTATTTTTTTAAATATTTAAACATATTCTAATATTTAAAATATACACACAGACATATATGCATGTATATATATGTATAAATATATATGTATATTTATCATAACATATAACACATAAATACAAAATATATTTATTTACATGCAAATATATAATATATAAATAAATTATATTAAATTTTACATACATATATAATTATGTTAAACTGTATATATGTATACACATATATATAATTACATATATATATGATTTAATATAATATATATTATTTTTATACATACAAACTAGCCAGATGTGGTAGTGCACACCTGTAGACCTAGCTGCTTAGGAAGCTGATGTGGGAAGCTCCTTTGAGCTCAGGAGTTTGAGGCTGAAGTGAGCCACAATTGCATCACTGCACTTCAGCCTTGGTGACAGAACAGGACACTTTGTCTCTTAGGAAAAAAAGAAAAAAACTCTTAATATATGAACACTAGAAATTTCACTTTACTAACATTTAAAATCGAGTTGTGTATTTCAGTTACAATATTATGTAACTAAAATTAGATAACTTCAGATTATAATTGAAAGAAGATAGAGCATTAAATTAGCTATGGTACCAAATGAAGCCTGAAAGCCTGAATGACATTAATTATAGCACACTGTATACTAAATGTCTATACTTCCTAGAAAAGCAAATAAATTTACCCACCTATAAAACGTATGAATAAAAATCAGTTTATATTCTAAAACAATCAATCATCACATGAACATGACAATAATATGTAAGAATTAAATTGCATTGTCAGTGAATAACATCCTCCAGACAATGAGAATAGAAGAGAGGTAAATATTGTGAAGCCTTTTGAAATTATGAAAATCTTTGAAAATACTTTCCAGTTAAACTCAGATTTATTATGCTTTGATTATATATATTCAAAAAGTATATTTCATAATTGCATAATTTCAAACTTGAGTGGCTAGAAAACAATTATCATAATGAAAAGCAATAGACAGATCAAACAGATAAAAGTGGAAGGATTTTCTTTGAGGTGGAAATGTGTTTTCTTTTAGGTATAAAGAACTGGAATAATTGTGAAAAAAATATTATAAAGACAGCTTAAAGGGTCAGGTAGATAGAAACCAAAAAATGACGTTTTTAATTGGTAAAGATTTTTGGAAAAGGCCAAAAGCAGGTCAATGTGTGAATAAGCGTGCTGCAAATATTTTACCCTGAAACTAGACACTTTTGCTCAGCCCTTCGAGAATATGGTTAAAGAAGCAAAGCTGTTATACATTTTTATTGTGATGTTTAAGGCAATACCCGCTTAGGAGGAAAAGGAGCTGACTCAGTCTAATCTTGCTGATAATTGAATAACCAGATACACAGGTTATTGTAATTATATTTGCTAGTTAGAAAGTTTTTAATCTATGCACATCTCATAGTAGAATTTCCCTGGTGTAATAGTACTAACAGGAAACAAATCGCAGTCTGTAGGTTTAGGACACATGGCACTCTGGAAAATGTGACACAAGAGGTGGAAGAATCTTGTTATAAAATGGAGGTTTTATAATCTAGATGATCACCCATATCAGATGACCCAAAACCTTACCTAGAAGCTGCAACTATTACTCTGTGACAGAGAACATGTGTCTTATGTGAGACCTAAGTACCTAAAGAATCAGACAGGATTTGCCAGGTCTGGCTCTGCTTTTCCTATGCCACTTAGTTGTTGATATCTTTATAATTACTAGTAAAGCTTAATACTGGCAAGATCTTTGATTTAGATAGTTAATTTGGCAATATGATTGATGGTGGTAGCTCAGATATGCAACATGAACAATAATTTCTTTTGGCTGTTTAAAAATTATTTTATTCCCTGGATGTTGCTAGCAGCTTTGAAAGAATCCAGTTCTTTGAAAGAGGGTAAGATTGTAGAATTAGGTAAAAGCCGCTAATTCTTACTTTTAAGAAATATATCAATGTATGGTCTGCTTATACATTTTTGATTACCTGGAGAGATGTCTAATTCTCTCACAAAATAATTCCAGTAAAGCGACTACCTAATAGGTCATTGAGGCCCCAGGTCAAATGAATACTAAATCCAAAAGATATCTTGTTAAAGAACTCAAAAATTTCAAAGAGAAATACTAACAGAAGTTTAGTGAATTGTCAATGGCATGATTTCTTAGAATTAATAATTATGAGACATCACTAATTTTAGATGTTCCTGTGTAGAAGGGATGACTTAAATCTTTAATACTGATTAATCTTAGCTTTGGAAGTGAAAAATACCCCTTCTTTATTTTATTACTGTTTATACACTTGTGATCTAAGTTTGCTATACGGTAGAATACCTTCAATTCTGAACTGGTCACAGGCCAGCTACATTGGGGGTCTTCAGAAGACCCTAATGAATTTCCAAATGTCTTTCTACATAGAAAACCAGAATTCTTGAAATATGTTTTCAAGTAGGTTTGTTTGTCTGTTTTTGAGATGGAATTTTGCTCTTGTTGCCCAGGCTGGAGTGCGAGGTTGCAATCCCCCTCACTGCAACCTCGCTTCCCAACTTTAAGTGATTCTCCTACCTCAGCCTCCCGAGTGGCTGAGATTACAGGCATGAGCCACCATGCCCAGCTAGTTTTTTATATTTTAAGTAGAGACAGGTTTCTCCGTGTTGATCAGGCTGATCTCAAACCTCCAACCTCAGGTGATCTGCCCACCTTGGCCTCCGAAAATGCTGGGATTACAAGTGTGAGCCACTGTGCCCAGCCTTACAAGTACATTTATATGACACAATCACACCCACATACAAATATATTGAAGAAAAAATTTGAAAATCTTTTGCATAGCAGATTGAAAGATTTTTGTCATGTTAAATGTCTTATTTTAAAGCTATGATGGAGTAAATATTTCAAAGCAAGTCTTTTTGATACTGCATTTAAAAAGTTTTTCTAAAAATGCTATAAAAGCAAATGATCTTTACAAGAGTATAATAGTCTAAAAATAGTATTGTCTAACAGTCTAAAAATATAATAGTCTAATAGTATTTTCTCAGTGGTTGTAGAATTTTTTATTATTTTTAACTAAAAAATTAATGAGTATAATAAAAAGAACACTTAAGCTTTCTGCTCCATGTGGATATTTTGAATATAGAGGTTTGTCAACATTAAAGAATTTATTCTCTTTCTATCTTTAAGAGACATTAATGTTTATGTTAATATTGTTTTGTTGCACTCCATGTAAGCATATATTTATTATCAGCCTCAATGCAAATAAAAATAATAATTTAAATTTATATTTTTGATTTTGTTGACAGCTGATTTAGTGTTGCTGAGATAAAGTAAATTGACTTCATTTCGGAAATGTCTTTGCAAGAAGATGCATGAATATCACTGTTTTGCTATTCTTTTAAAAATAAAAATAGCTCTATGCATTTAAGATTACAAAAGTGAAACATGTTTATTTTAAAAACTGCATATAAAATATGATTGAAATGCAATTGAAAAAAAATTACCTCTTATCCTAATTCCAAGTCATTAGTGTTATAAAAATTTATAAGTAATAGGTAATAGTCAATATTTTGCAACACAATTAGAAACACACACAAATATACTCACATATTGAAATGATCATATACATTTTTTTAGATATTTTTTCATGACAGCAGTTTTAATCAATACCTACTGTTGTGGTATTGGCTACAAATGTTCTTATGATTTCTCTGAAGGCAATCTATTATTGTACAGCTTGTATCCATTTTGATTCAAGTATAAAAGGTGAGTTTTAAAAAAACTTTTTCTACTTCTATCACTTATTATTTTATTGTTTATATTACTATGAGATAATAACTGTTGGAATTTTTCTTTTTAGTGTGAAGACAAAATCCTTGTTTTTTGCTCTATTTTTCTTTAAACACTTTTTCTTTCTGGAATCTTCTAATGAAGTTAAAATTATATCGCCAACAATATTATTGTTGTTGTTATTTATTTCTACAATTGTAGATATGTGTACAATTTTATTTTTCTGTCTATTAGGAAATTTATTTAGTCTTGATTGTAAATCAATTTTTTATGCTAGGTTTCCAGAGTTTTACATTTTCATCAATTTTCCCTTTTACATGGTGAGTCCCTCAAGTCTTACCATATAGTCTCTTGGATTCATAAATTCAAACCTTCTTTCTTTTATATACCTACTATGTTTTTGTCTTTTTTTTTATTTTCATTATGCTTTACATATTGATGTTTAACTTATCTGATATCCAACTTTATTATATTTTTGTGTGATCATTTTCAATTAATTTATAGTTTTCCCCTTGATTCTAGGTAATTCCTTTGCAAATTTCTTCATTCAGTTATTGTTCTGTTTATGCTATGAAAATATATTGAATGTTAATAATGTGCTAAGATTCACAAAGTAGGTTTTGTGGAAAAAAGCTACTATATTTTTTATTTTCAAGTCTATAGATATAAATGTAACTCTATGAAATACATTAACAATGTTTTATAGGTAATGTATTATTACATATAATGTCAGTTCTCCCCCCTAAAAAATCTTGAAATAAAAGTGACTATACATATAAATTTATATTTAGATTAAGGAGACCAAAATAGCCTGCCTGAGAAAATGTCATTTACAGCATTGAAGACTAGAAATCAGGTAGGCACTGGATAGTGAAGAGAGCATTTCAGAAAGAGTAGTGTATGTGAGAAGAACTAAAGTTGGAAAATATCATTATTGGTCCACATTTTTGAAAGAAGCTAAAGTGATTGAAGTTAAACACACTTTGCAGTTGAAGACGTTTGTTCAGGCTGTAAACATACGATAAATATTTATGATGTGCAGATCATTGCTATAATGTTAGCAGCAGTGAATTTGTACAAGTCTGCAGCAAACTAGATTCCTGCCTCCTTGAAGGAAAGAATTCATCCAAGGAGCATAAGGAAGAGTAAATGTTTATTAAAATGTTTTAGAACAGGAATGAAAGGAAGGCAAGTACATTTGGAAGAGTACCAACCAAGTAACTTGAGAGATTCAAGTGTGCTGTCTGGCCCTTGACTTGGGTGCCGGCATGCACAGCATGTTTACTGAAGTTGTGCACATGCTCATTTGAGGTATTTTCCCTTACCAATGAAGTACTCCAAGAGAAAGGTCATATACCTGTTAAATACCATGTAACCTCTTAATGCATATGCTTGAGCCCAGTCACCTAACTCCTGAGATCTTATCTGGAAGCTGTGGATCATCAGCTTCAGGTGTTCTCTATCTTTTGGGAAACTGCCTTGCCCTGGTGCTGGCAGCAACCAATTATTATTTTAGAGAGACAGTGTAGCAACTGTCTGACCATCACCTGATGCTCATCACACATTCCTGGTGTGGGCAGAGAGCCATCTGCTTCCCGGCTCATGTCTGCCTAAGTACCAATTCTAACAATGGCTGTTATCATTACAGTTTACCAAGCATCAATCTAAACTCATCACATGTGTTAATTCTTCAATGTGCAAGTACTCCTAAGGCACAGATATCTCCACTTAACAAAAGAGAAAATTTAGAAATTAAGCAGTTGAGTGACATGTTTAAGGCCATGCACATGGAAAATGATGGAGTTACATTTCAATGCTGTTATTCTACCTATTCAGTTTCCATAACCAATATAATCTTCTGCCAGTCACAAGTTTCATATTTTAATCTAGGGGTAATTGGAATCATGGAAATATTTAATGTTTTAGAATAAAACTTTATTCCAAAATGTCACACCTGGCTGTGTTGTGAAAAAATGACATGGAAATCAGCAAGAATGGAAGTGGTGAAATAAATTAGTAAGCTACTATTGTACTTTAGGTGGAATTAATATTGGGTTTGTTTAGGGCAAATAATTTTGATGGAGATAATTGTATACTGGGCAATTCATTAAAGGATTTGTGTTGGCCTAAAAACTGTTAGTAAAAAAACAAAACCAAAAGAGAAAGAGAAATAAAAAGGGACATTTATTGAAATGGAGGAAAGTGGAGAAGATACAGAGTAGAAAAAAAAAGTAAAGAAAATATTTAAATGAAGATGCCTCAAATGTCCAAATATTTTACTGTTAAATAAACTCAGACTTAAGAAGAAATGGTGAATATTAAAATGGGAATGTATGACATTAGCTACAAGGAGCAATGTGATGTACTTTTGAGGGAATGTATTCTCTTCCCGGATCCACAAGGAGGCATAGTTTCAAAAGCAAGAACTTCCCAGCTCCATACCTCCACCCACGTCTCCACCCAAGAGCTCAGAGGTCTTTGTTTAACTTTCATATGTGCGAGAAGATAATCAAAGGTCAATCACTCCAGTAGAAGTTAAAAGAAATTCCTTTCATAGAACAGAAAATTTGAATAGGGCGGGAATAACTCACTAGGGGTTTCCTTCAGGTCAGGTCCTAAGAGTCTGTTGGTACTTAGCCAAGGAGTTTGTATCTTTTATTAGATCTGCTGTTTCCTTGTCTAATATGAGATCCTTAGTAAGAAAGGGCCATCCATAAAGCATCTCATACGGGCTATTTTCTGAGGAGAATTTTGAGCCCTTAAGAGTGCTATTGATAATAGAGAAGGCCACGGGAGGTGGGTTTTCTGTGCCAGTTTCTTTACGTGTCTCCTAAGAGTTTCATTCATTTCTCCACTTTCTCTGGGGACTGAGGCCTCTAAGCATAGTGCAGATGACATATTCCTAATGCTTTGGAAATTCCTTGGGTCACTGCAGCCTAGAAGACAGTGAGGGAGTCTTCAAAGGGGCTGTTAGAAGAGGGCCTGTTATCACTTTGAAGACAGTGAGGGAGTGTGAATCTAGGGATTATTTCATTAATCAAGACTCTTATTACCTCTTAGGCTTTTTCTGTTCTACAGGTAAAAGCCTCAATACAGTTTGTGTAAGTACCTAAACAGACTAGCAGATATTGATATACCTGAGACTTAGGCATATGGGTAAATTTCACTGCCAAAGGATTACTTTTCTGGCATACTTCACATCCTTTGACTATTTGTTGGACAGCCTTGTAGAGACCTTTTTCTGTAAATATAGATTTGGCCATTTGATATGTATTCTCTATACCCATATGGAAGGTTTGATGTAGGGTTTTAAGTACTTTCCACCGGCTGGCAGCAGGTAGGAGAATTTCTCCCTCCTCAGTAGCTAATCATCCTGAAGGAAAAAGATTATGTCCCTGGGAGATTGCCCACTCTACCTCTTCTGATGTGTATTGAGGTCTAGTTCCCTGGAGAGGGTTTTCCCATATTGAAGGTCCTCCTATAAATTCTTGTCTAGCTGCCCTTTTTGCCTCTAGGTTAGCTCAGCAATTGCTCTTTGCTTCATTCTCGTCTCCTTTCTGTGACCCAGGCAGTGTAAGCCAGCTACCTCTTTGGGTTCTTGGACAGCTTGTAATAAGTCTAAAATTTCCTTATGATACTTAATGGGAGTTCCTGCCAAGGTTAGGAACTCTCTTTCCTTCCATATGGCAGCATGGGCATGCGGAACCAGGTAAGCATATTTGGAATCTGTGTATATGTTTATTCTCTTTTCTTTTCCTAAGTAAAACAGTTGGGCACTAGTTCCAGGAGGAAGGGAATCAAGCCCTTTTGATCACTGACTCCTGCATATCCTGCCTTTCAAACTCCATTTTCCATAAATGAACTTCCATCAGTGTATGGGTTAAGGTCAGGATTGGCTAGAGGAGTTTCTAAGGGATCCTCTCGAGCCGCATAGTTCTGGGCTATAACCTGCTGATGGTCATGTTCTCTGTCTGCTCTTCCTCAGGAAGAAAAGTATCTGGATTGAGGGCTGCACATGTGTGCAGCTGAAGTACAGTTCCTTTGAGCATTAAGGCCTGATATTTGAGTAAGTGGTTGTCGGACAACCATAAACCTCCTTTAGAGGCCAGAACTCCAGCTATATCATGTGAAGTCCATGCAGTTAGATCTTTCACTTGAACTATTTTAACAGCTTCTGAGACCAATATAGCCACCGCGGCTACAACCCACAAGCAATGTGGCCAGGCTTTTGCCACTGCATCAATTTCCTTACTTAGATTTGCCGCTGGTAGCAGCATGGTCCCCTGAGTCTGGGTGAGAACCCCCAGTACCACTCCTGACTTTTCCATAACATATAGGGGAAGTTGTTCCTTGGGGGAAGGCTCAGAGCTAGAGCCTGCAGTAGTGCCTGTTTCAGGGTCTAAAGGCTGCCTCAGCTATAGGGTCCCATTGTATTAGATGGGTGTTAGTTTTTTGGGTTTCCTTAATCAGTGTGTATGGGGGTTTGGCTATTTCACTGTATCTGGGAATCCACAATCGGCAGAAACCAGTTATTCCTAAGAATCCCTGCAACTGTTTTAAGGTTTTTGGATGGGGTAGACCAGTATGGGTTGGAGACGTTCTCCATGAAGGAACCGAGTGCCCTTAGACAAGACAAACCCTAGGTATTTTACCTTTTGCCTACAAAGTTGAGCTTTTGATTTGGAAACCTTATATCCACAGGTGGCTAGAAAGTTTAGGAGGTTCTGGGTGGCCTGCTGACACTAGGTTTCTAAGTTGGCAGTTAAAAGTAATTCATCCATATATTGAAGAATGAGGGTACCTGGGTGTGAAAAATGACTAAGTCCTGAGCTAGAACCTGGCCAAATAAGTGGGGGTTATCTCCAAAGCCCTGGGGTAGCACTGTCCAGGTGAGCTGAAAATTCTGGTCTAAAAGGTCTTCAAAGGACAACAGAAACTGGGAGTCAAGATGTAATGGAACACAGAAAAAAGCATCCTTAAGGTCCAGGACTGTAAATCATTGTGCCTCTCCTGGTATTGGAGAGAGCAAGGTGTACAGATTGGGTACAGCTAGGTATAAAGAGATCACAGCTTCATTAATAAGCCTGAGATCTTGCACCAGCCTCCATTGCCCACTAGATTTCTGTACTCCTAAAACTGGAATATTACAAGGGCTGTTACAGGACCTCACTAGACCCTGAGCTTTTAAGTTCCATACAATATCCTGTTGCCCCTTTCTGGCTTACGGTCTTAGGGGGTACTGTCTTTGGTGAGGAAAAGAGGTGGGATTCTTTAGCCTTATTTGAATTGGGTAGGCATTCTTTGTCATCCCAAATTGTCCCTCTATTGCCCAAACATCAAGATTAATTTCTTCTTTAGATAATGGGCAGCAGAGAGAGATTTTCTCCCTGAGGATATGCATATAGATAATGATTCCTGCTCTGGCCAACAGTTCCCACCCTAGTAAGGGAGTGGAATTTTCTGGCACAATGAGGAAGGCATGGGAAAAGATTATATCTCCCTAGGTATAGCTTAGGGGCTGGGAGAAATATCAAGAGACTGCTTGTCCTAGGAATCCTCGGACAGTTACAGACTTGAGGACAACCATCCAGGACAAGAAAGCAAAACCGAGAAGGCCTCGCCAGAGTCCAGAGAAGATCAACCTCCTCGTCCTCTATGGTCACCTTTACATGGGGCTCAGTGAGGGTGATGGCTTATGCTGGTGCTTGCCCTGGGCACCCTCAGTCGTGCTGTTGGGTCATCTGGTTAGCCACCTCAGGCCCTGGGAACCTTCATCCCCTGGGACAGTGTGCCTTCCAGTGATCCCCTTGGCACAGTGGGCAAGAACAAGGAGGTGGTCCATTCCTCTGGGGATAATCTCTCTTAAAGTGTCCTGGTAAGCTGCCGTGGTAGCAAGCTCTGCCAGACTGGAGGCTAACCCAAGCCCTTCCCTATTCTGAGCCCCTTGGGTCTGCTTGCCTGAAGGCCATGACTAGGGCTGCAGCCTTTCTCTTGTCCCTCCTGTCCCTTTCAGCCTGTTTCTCCTTGTCTCTATTATAGAACACGGAGGTAGCTAAATTTAGTAATGATTCTAGACTCTGTTCTGGCTCCAGGGCGAGCTTCTGGAGCTTCCTCCTAATGTTGGCTGCTGATTGTGCAATAACTTTGTCTTTTAGTATTAGCTGACTCTCGAAGGAGTCTGGTGACAGGGAAGTATATTTTCTTAAGGTGTGCTGTAACAGCTCAAGGAAGGCTGTTGGGTTTTCTTCATTTCCCTGAGTTATGAGGATAACATTGCATAGTTCATGGGCTTTTTCCTAGTTTGCCTTAATCTCTCAAGTACGCAGGTTAATAGGTGCCTACAGTCTCCATGTTCTGAGTCAGGAGCCTAGTGAAGGTCCATGTTAGGACTGCTTGTCTACCTGTAGGGAATCTATGCTCCTCTGGCATCATTTGGTCATATACTTGACTAAGGTACCAGGTTTTCCCAAACTCTTGAGCTGCTGCTAGAGCATCCTCTCTCTCATTGCTGGTTAGCGTCTGACTAAGCAATAACATATCTCTCCAATCTAATTTGAAGGACTGACCCAGGCCCTGCAGAACATCTATGTACGTGTATGGGTTATCTGAAACTTTTCTTAAATCTGCCTTGATTTGCTTTAAGTCAGAAAGTGAAAAGGGAGTATGTATTTGGTTGGGCCAAATTCTCCTCCTACTGCCTGTAGAGGGTAGAGTTGGGGCATCCTAGTAGCCTGAGGTACATTGGACGCTTTGTTCTTCCCTGACTCCTCTTGGGTTGTAGGAGCTGAGGAGACCTGGTCAGCATTTTGAAAGTAGGAGCCACAGGGAGTCCTGAATATGGGGGTAGTCCTGAGGAGGGGTCAGTAGGGCATAGGTTACAAGCTTTGCATAGCTGAGGATTATCCCTTAGAGAAAAGAAAACTTGCACATAGGGGACCTCAATCCATTTACCTTCACTCTTACAAAACAGATCTAAATGCAAGATGGTGTTATAATTTATACTTCCCTTAGGAGGCCAGGTTTCTACATTCATCAGAGGGTATTGCGGCCACACTGTCTGACAGAGAAAAATGAGCCACTTCTTTTTCAAAGATTGTGGTCAAATTGGTCCCAGTTATCCAGGATACATTTTAAGGGTGATTTCTGCCTTGGGAAGAGTAGCACCCATCTTAAATTGACCACCCAAGGATGCCTGCATCCCTGGTTATTCCTTGCAATTGCTAGCCCTGGGGCGTCCCTCAGTTGTAGCACCTTGTAGTTCCTTGCTACCTAGATGAGTGATCATCTTCTGTCCCCAGCCTCCACCATGTGCCAGGTTTAATCAGCTTACCAGCATCATGGGCACACACTCACTTATGTCCTTATGTCCTTATGGCCACCTTAAAGACACAGGGACTGCTGGGTTTAGTGGCCCTGTACTAGCACATCCTTAAAGAATTAGGCCAGTGAAGCTTGGGTGATGGGTGCCAACATTCCCTAGCAAGAGGTTAATTAACATAGGCCTGACCATAAAACGGCCCAGGGAGGATAAACTCTTTGAGAAGGGCCTTTAAGTGCAACAATCTTAAAGAAGGTAATGGCTGGCAGCATGGCCGTGGCCAGAACAATGCCCTTGGGACTCAGGCCTTCTCCCCCACCCCACTTTCCATCACAGGAATGTGCCTTAGGGTTGTGGGGCCTGTAGTTACCTATTGGAACCTCAGACCATGTCTGACTATGGTATTCTATATGGAGAAGTTCTCATATAGGGAGAGCCAATCCTAGGCAAAACAAATTGCACATCATCAGATTCTGACACCACTCAGTTGGATTGGGAAATTGTGGATGACAAAAAACACAATGTCCTATTGCCTCCAGTACCCACTTATAGACTCTGGCTCTGTTAGGACACAACATAGCACAGCGGACTAAAGAAACTGGTGTGTGCATTTATACTGTAGGAGGTCCTCATAGGCATAAGCCTGACGGCACCATAGGCAAGGGTCCCTGGACTGCCAGCAAGAGCCTGCAGTGTAGGAAATATCTCAGAAGAAAGAGCCAGGTAGAAATTTGCTTTATGAAAATCTGGACCTAGGATATTGGGGTCTGAAATGCTGGGCATGGCTCACATAGGCAGCTTTTTCTTAGGAGGTCTAAGCAGGGACACAATCTTAACTGTACCGAACCAGGTATTTGGACCTGCACCCTTTCCTCTGGCCAGACCTTAGCTTGGCCAAGAGAAAGAAAGAACAGTAAGAAAGGGAAGCTGGATCAGGGCTAGCCAATACTCTCAGTTCTGAAGAGCTGGGGATTGTTGAAGTGTTCATTCCCAGAAAGATTGACACCCATGTCTTTAGACTGGCAGCCACGCTAGTCGCACTTAGATGGCTGATGGGTACCCTGTTTTTACCTCCTTAACAAATTTTAAAGAAAAGACAGATTAGCAAGCGAATGAGTCTGATATCACTCTCTACTCTGAAGTCCGACATTCTCCTGGCTGGTTCATCAAAAGATGTAACCAGGGAAGTGTACTTAGCTCTCAGTTTCAAAGAGGTTCTTAGCCTTGCTAACCCCTTAGAATGAAGAAAGGAGCCCAGGAGTTGCAGTGAGTTTGCCGTTGGAATAAATATGGTGGACCCAAAGAGTTCTGCAGAAAAACAATTTATTAGACAGAGAGAGAAAGATAGCTCCTATGCAGTAGGAGGGGACCCAGAGATGGAATCTGTATAGCTAGGGAGCAGCTGGAGTTTTAACCTTTGGGTTATTCCTGACCCATTCATGTTCTCCTCCAATGAGAGGAGTTCTTTCAAACTTCTTCTGGAATGATTGCTCTTTGACTCTGATACCAGACTAGCTGCTTGGTCCACAACTCTGAGTTACAGAGCTCCCTCCTCCCAAGCTTTCTACCGGTTTTTTTTGGGGGGGACAAAGGAGCCTTACCTGACTTTCTCTACCAAACTCTCCCACAGGAAAGCCAGACAAAGAACTTTACATTTGAAACCCCTCTGATTCCCAGATGGAGACGTGGAGCCAGGAAACTCCTGCCTTTGAAACCACTCCACTCACGGACCCAGGAAGATAAGTCCCTCACTAGGATTACAGGCATGAGCTATCATGCATACCCAAAACTTCTTTATCACAATTTAGTTTTGCTTTTGTTTTTGTTTTTGCCATTTCATCATTTTTGTCTTATTTTTCAGATTCATGTATACATTAATTTTCTTGTCCATATGAATACGAATATGTTCTTTATTTAATATCATATGTAGTTTCTTTATTTCTTATATACCATATGTAAAACTCCAGGTATATACATAAATATGACTTGCATGCTTTCCTATTTTCATATAATAGCTAAGTATTTGATTTTCTCTCTCTCTCCCACCTTCAAATATGTACTCAGAAATGAGATTGCTGGATCATATGGTAGTCCTATTTTTAATTTTTTGAGGAATCATCTTCTTATTTTACATAATGGCTGCACTAATTTACATTCTCACCAATAGTGAGCAAGGATTCTCTTTTCCTGCATCCTCATAAACACTGGTCATCTTTTGTCTTTTTGGTGATGGCTATTTTATCTGGGGTGAGGTGACATCTGATTGTGGTTTTGGTTTGTATTTCCCTGATGGGTTAGTGTTGCTAAACATATTTTTCATATACTTATTGGCCATTTGTATGTCTTCTTTAAAGAAATATATATTCAGGTATTTTGCCCATTTTAAAATCGGTTTTTTTTTCCATTGAATTGTGTTTCTTATATATTTTGGCTATTAATAACATGTCAGATGTATAGTTTTCAAATTTTGGAGGGGCTAAGCTTAATAATCATTCTGTATCTCAGTTTCCTGATGTGTTAAATGAGGATTATAATATGTATCACACAGGGTTTTCTGTAAAGATTATATATAATGTAATTACATGTGTAAATGTACAACAATATTAACCAGCATATAGCATGTACTCAAAAACTATTAATATTATTGCATATGAATTCTTCCGAATTCTATAACCTCTCCTTATTCATCTTATTCCCACAAACAATTTTGCTACTCAAGGGACAGGATGCAGTGTCTGGAGGCATGTTTATCACGATTTGGAAGAGGTGTGCTACTGTCACTGTCATTTAGTGGGTGGAGGTCAGATATACTGTTGTTAAATACTGTACTGTACACAGGATGGCCTAAAAAATTATGTAGCCTAAAATGTCAATAGTGCCAAGATGAAAATACTATGTTCAAGTGCAATATGTAAAACTGAATTAATATGAACAGCAAAAAAAGTGTTACAGAGAGATTGGCTCATAAAATTAGTAAAGTTATCTAAAGCGCTTATCTGGTTTAAAAACAATACTATATAAGAAAATAGTCCCTTGCCAAGAAAAGTGGGCAAAAAGTACTTTTAGTTTATGTATTTCTCCACAGGTCATTGGAGCACAAATAAATCTTAGAGGAAAGTATGTCATGGCTTAATAAATGATAAAGGGACTTCCTCCTGATGTAATGAGTACATTATTTTTGGGAGAGTTTTCAATTCAGCTTTCAAGTAAGGTAAAAAAAATTATTTAAATAGACTTGAGAAAATAGTTTTAGGAAAACGAAATACAAATACTTGTTTGATTGCATTAAGTTGAGTGTTATTGAGTGAGTTAAAATAGATACCAAGTGAGAATTCTGTTTACTGGGAATTTCACAATTAAGGCAAGAAAATTAATTGACCAGTGTCCTTCAATGATGATAAGTAAAAAAAAAAAAAAAAAAAAAAATGACTTTTAAAGCATTGTCATGGATGGAGAGTTAATCATTATTGCATAGAAGATGAAAGATGGTATCTGATTAATATTTTTGATATATAAGGAAGCTGGAATAATTGTTAAAAGCAAAATCAAAGAGAGCATATTAAAGGAAAGGAATGATGACTGTTTTAGTGCTCGAGGAAAGTGATAATGCCTCTTCTTCTGAGGCAGGGAGGAATGGTAAAAGGAAATATGCTACATTTTCAAAGAGGAAGAAAGTTAATCAAATTTCTGTAAACCAAAAAGTTTATGAAATTGTGAAACCTATATTGAAAGCACAGGAGAATAAAGGCAAACAGAAAATATTAGGAACAAGAAAAAAGTGTTTTTCAGAAAAGAAAGGATAGTGCCATCTGTACAGGCACAGATTGGATGGTGGTGAAATGAATGCTTCTTTCATACTAAAGTTTATTATGTGATCTATTTAGAGCCCCAACATTGAAAAATCAAATATCAGCTCTTGCTCACAAATTACACATGCAATACTCAACCATGTTTGGCAGCTCTGGAATGAGAAGCACCATCCCTAATCTCTGAAACCGGAAACACAACAAGAAGTAAGGAATGGAACCTAAACAGATCATATGTTTCACAGAAGCCCTGCTGTGCTTTTGCTTTTATCTTCTCTATGGGCTCTAATTAGTTTCAAAGTTGACAGAAAATTGTTAACAAAAATATCAAAAAGGCATATTGTTTTATTATGTTTAACTTAAGATGTTCTTATATTTAAGGATTACAATTTAAGAGGAAAATTAAATAGGATTTTAAAACTCTGATTGTAAAATAAAGCACTCATTGTCCCAACTGCTGACTGCTCATGGCGGAGTCTCTTCTTATGCATTTGGCCACGTTCTTTTGCATCCTTGCTTGTAACTACCACTCATCCACCGACTGGTCAATAGAATAATACAAAAGTTATTTCCTTTGACTCAATTCTAGGTAACTATAAAACCTCATCCCAGCTCCAGAAATCCCTATTGGATAGACTGAGCCTTCATTAATAGCTTCATTGTTGTTCCACTCTTCATTATGCCAATCCAGGATTTCTTTACTCTTTTACAAATGTTGTTCTCAGGCACACTCACTAATAAACTTCCTGCAGGTGAGTCTCTCTCAGAGCCTGATTTTAGAAGAATTGGGCCAAAAATTACATTTTGTTTTTTAACGGGAAAGAATCAATGAGAAAATTTAAAAGACTATGAAAAGAAAAGAAAAAAAAATGCAGTAACTTGGTTTATGCTGCATTGTATTAGACTTAATGCATGCACCTTGTTTCATGGTTCTTTAATATTTTTAGCATTAGTTTTTCTAAATCATAATGACATTTTATACACTAAACTGTAACATAATAATAACATTTGAGCAGGACGCATTGGCTCACACCTGTAATGCCAGCATTTTGGGAGGCTGTCGGGTGAATCACCTGAGGTCAGGAGTTCGAGACCAGCCAGATGAACATTATGAAACCCCATCTCTGCTAAAAATAAAAAAATAATAAAAAAAAAAAATAGCTGAGCATGGTGACATGTGCTTGTAATCCCTATTACTCCAGAGGCTGAGTCAGGAGAATCACGGGAGATTGCAGTGAGCTGAGATCGTGCCACTGTACTCCAGCCTGGACAACAAGAGATTAACTCTGTCTGATAAAAACAAATAAAATGAAATAAAATAAAAATAATAACATTTGACATTTTCACAAGGAGGCCATAGGAAGATATCATTTATCCAGTGATAACATATTCAAATACACAAGTAAGTTATTAAGAGGAAATTAATACAAATATTTTACTTTTTAGATTGTAAACCTAAACCTGTACATGCCAATAAAAATGCCACAAAGTGCAACACTGATTGTTTAATATGACTCTAAACTACTCAACCTAGCTAGTTTGTTTCTGTTGATATAAAAACTAAGATCTGTACCATGGAAGTTTTCCAAAAAACCTAATAATTCAGTGTAATTTTAAAATCTCATTGTATTGGGGGTTTGGGAAAATATGGTAATAAAAGTGTGGCAATTTTTACATTTTTATTTACATTCCTTTGTTATATTTTTAATTTCTCACACCTCTAATTACTTGCATATCATTTACATGCTGTTGGTATGGCATCTAGGCTTATTTTGAAATGTAAAGATGAAAAGGTCACATTGAGTTATTTGGAGATGAAAATGACATGAGCATTACAGTGACACAACTCAGAATTTAAAACTTAGAGAAATCTGCCGGCCATAGTGGCTAACACCTGTAATCCCAACACTCTGGGAGGCTGAGAAGGATGGATAATGAGGTCAAGAGTTCAAGACCAGCCTGGCTAACATAATGAAACCCCACCTCTGCTAAAAATACAAAAATTATCTGGGCATGGTGGCGCATGCCTATAATCCCAGAAACTCAGGAGGCTGAGGCAGGAGAATTGTCTGAACTGGGACCCTGGAGGCGGAGTTCGCAGTGAGCCGAGATGATGCCACTGCACTCCAGCCTGGGTTACAGAGCAAGACTCCATCTTAAAAAAAAAAAAAAAAAAAAAAGAATTTAGAGAAAGAAATCTGTTACTCATATTATAGTAGAACTGTGTTTCTTTTTCCACTAAATAAAATAAAATATTGAATTCCTATTGCACTTGTCCATGTTTTTTATTACATTAAGCCACATAGCTTTATTTATGCATATTCTCTCTGCAAGTGCTCCTTGACATCAACAAAAATTTACATGCACACCATATATTATATGTTTTAGTCAGCAAGTGCATATTTTATTGAATTATCAGATATTTTAATTAATAGCTATTTGGATAAATTATGTTTGCATTAAATCTAAAATTCAAAAACTATAATAATTCTGATATATCATGGCATATGAAAATTAAAATATGCTGATTTATATGAAATCATCTCACAAGTTATGACAAGTATTAAAGGCATGAAAGTATTTGTCTCCTAAAAGTTTATTTGATTTTCTTAATAATGGTCAAATTAAATTTTTAGGACATTTTATTTTATTTATGGCTTGCCACACAGTGAAAAATTTCCTTCAGATTTGTATGTAATTTAAGTTCATTTATATCGAATTACATTTAGCTTACTTATAATTTCAGATGTGACTTTATGGAAAACATTGTTCTCAAATAATGAAAATCATATTTTAATAAAATATTCACAGTGTCATTATTTTGATTATTGAAAGAATCTAGTTTATTTGACTACAGTTCTCTCTAATTGCTTAAAAGAAAAAACTAGTCGAATAAATAATAATTGAAATGACCTTTACACATTCATTAAAACTCATTAGATGCATGTACATATTAATGTGAAAGGTATAATTTCCATTACAGTATTCATTCTCAGAAGCTCTATGATTTGAATATTATAAAATATCTAAGTTGTTATGTCATTGTTCAGATTAATCACAAAAGAACCAAAAAATGAAAACACTGAAAGACTCATTTTAAGGTACAATTATTAGTAGATATATGCAAATGCATTATATATATATATATATACACACACACATATATGTGAAAATATATTACCATTGAGAGAGCTTAAAGTTAGGATTCATGAGGAATATAGTAGGGTAACAATGGATTACGAAAACAAAGTTACTAAACACCAAAATAAATCAACAAACAGAATAAAACATGGTGAGAGGAGCTTTATAAAAGCTAAAATACACAATAGTAACAAACAAAGCCCTAACAGTTTTCTGTTATTCAATATTATTTTTGAAAAAAGTCAAAAATATTCTGAGAAATCTCCTGATTAAAATCCAATTTGTAATTGGGCATGGTTGCTCATGCTGTGATCCCAGGACTTCTTGTGAGGCTAGGGCAGGAGGATTGCTTTAGGTCAGGAGTTTAGGATTAGCTCTGGCAACATAGCAAGACCCCATTTCTACAAAAACAAAACAAAACAAAACAACAACAACAAAAAAAAAAAAAAAGAAAGAAAGAAAAATTAGCCAGGTGTTGTGGTGTGCACCATACTCTGAGCTGCTCAGAAGGAAGGCTAAGGTTGGAGTATCTCTAGAGCCCAGAAAGTCTAGGCCTGCAGTGAGCTAATGATGACTCCACTGCACTCTAGCCTTGCTAACAGAGCCAGACTGTGTCCCAAAAAAAGAGTAAGATGCTTACAGTCACCATATAACTCCTTCTATAAAATAATAATTCAGTATTTAAATGTGGGTGGGACCAAGCATGGTGGCTCATGCCTGTAATCTCAATGGTTTGAGAAGCAAAGGCAGTGGGATCACAAGCTCAGGAGATCCAGACTGTCCTGGCCAACGTGGTGAAACCATGTCTCAACTAAAATACAAAAAATTAGCCAGGTAGTGGTGTGCATCTGTAGTCCCAGCTACTCAAGAGGTCGAGGCAGGGGAATCCCGTGGACTCACAAGTTGAAGATTGCAGTAAAATCATCCCATTGCCCTCCAGCCTGGAGACAGAGCAAGACACCATCTCAGAAGAAAAAAAAAAAAAAATTCGAGTTGGATTCTGAAAAATTCCTTAACTTCATAAATAGACATTGTGTCTGGAGAGCTGAAGAAATTTCAGGGAATATGAAAATGCTCTACCCGATTCCACTCAAAGAACCATTCTTTACCACAGACCAAATTCTGCAATCTGTTGCACTGACAATAAAAGAGAAAATATGTGAGTTTGCCTTCCTGTTATGTTTTGTAAATAATAACCTGTGACTTGTGGGATACATGCAAGCACATACGCATGCAAAAAATTCTAAACTTTAAGGGTATGATCTGACAAAAAACAGCAACAAAATGAAATAAAATAACAAAAACTGTGTTTAAAAAATGCTCTTAGGTAGAAAAGCAGTTAGTGAGATTAAGTGACTATCTCTAATGTAAATTATGTTCAATTGATATGAAAAAGAATAAAGAGTGAACAAACAAAAATCCTGAGTGTTTGTGGCTACAGTCCTTGGTAACAGAAACTTTTCCAAGCGTGTTGAGTAACTTTAAGTGCAAATATTTATCAAGAGGAAACAGAGTTAAAGATTATATATGAAAAGACAACTTCTTTTTGTCCTATTTACCACGACTAGTTAGCTAAACAAAATATGTGATAAGATAAATTTGAAATAGGAATAATATAGAGTGGTAACAGAAGAATAGAAAATTCAGGAAGCTGTTTCACATGATTAGAAAAATGAAACTGCTGAAATAGCTGCAGAAGCTAGGGACTGATAAGATCCTTAAAAACAGGATGGAGACCAAGCTAGCTAAGATCCACTGGACACAACAGGTGCTAGATCTGACTCTGGTTTCACCTAAGACCTCATTACATGCTCATTAACATACTAAGTTGCATATTCGCTAGCACCATGACTATTCCCACAATGTCCATATTTGGTGTAAAGTGGGTGGTACCACACTTCTGAGAAATTTCCATCTTTTTCCAGAAATCTCCATGAATATTCCACTCCTTAATAAAAATAATAAATAAAGAAAGATGGAAATCTCGAACTCCAGTGTGTGTCTCTCTCCTGAGTATGCCCACAGACCTCTTTCTTGAGTATGTACTTTTCCCTTTGCAATATAACTCCACACCTTCACTATTTTCTGACCTGTCCTTGAATTCTTTCTTGTAATGGTGTCAAGAGCCTAAGCATCAGCTGGGTTCAAGGTCACACTGGCATTTGGGGACATCCCACAGCCACCACAGCTTCAAATTCATAATATAGCTAATTTCTATTGAATGACCACATAGTATCTAGCAAACGGAAAAGGGGCTACTATTCAGCCTATTGTCTAATTTTATCAATGTTCTTGTAGTAGTTTGGATATGAGTACATATCCAAAGAATTTGAAATCTATATGTCAAAAAGATACCTGCACTCCCTTATTTATTGTTCACAAAATCTCAGTAGTATTTGAAATCAACCTAAATGTCTTTTGATGGATTAATGGATAAAGAAAATATGGTATATACACATAATGGAATATTATTCAGCCATAAAATGAATGAAATCCTGTCATTTTCAATACCATGAATGAAACTGGAGGATGTAATGTTAAGTGAAATAAGGCAGGCACAGAAAGACTACTATTGCATGATCTCATTTATAAGCAGAATCTAAAAAAGTTGGTCTCAAAGATGTAAAGCCAGGAGCAATGGCTTAATGCCTGTAATCTCAACATTTTGGGAGACCACGGCGAGAGTATTGCTTGAGCCCAAGAGTTTGATACTAGCCTGGGCAACAAAGCAAGACCCTGTCTCTACAAAGGGTCTAGGCATGGTGACATGCACCTGTAGTCCCAGCAACTTTGAAGGCTGAGGTGGCAGGATTGTTTTAACCCAAGAGTTCACAGCTGCCGTGAGCCACAATTGCATCACTGCACTCCATCCTGCATATCATGGTGAGACCTTGTGTCAAAGAAAAAAAAAAAAGAGAGAGGGAAACAGAAAAAGTCAATGGTTGTTATCAGAAGCGGGGGAAATTAGGAGGGAGTAGGGCATGAAAAATGTTTATCAAAGGATGCATAATTATTGTTAGAGAGAAGAAATATTATTTCAAAAGATCTATTGTATAGCAAAGTGACTATAGTTAATGATGACATATTGTGTTCTGGAAAATTTAAAAAGAGTGGATGTAACGTGTTTTAACCACAAAAATGTTAACTATATGAGGCAATACATTTATTAATTAGCTAGATTTAACCATTCTGGAATGCATATGTACTTCAAAATGTCATGTGATACATAATAAAATCACAATATTATCTCTTAAATACTGAAGGAAGTAAATAAAAATGAAAATAAAACTATTTAGTTTAACCTTAGCATCCATGCTATTAACCAATACCACAATCTGCCTATAACCCAAATTCCACAGAAAGACCAGAGAAAATTAAATATATATATATATAATTGAAAGAGTGACTTTTCAACCCTTAAGAGAAAGAGAGAGAGATAATCAAATATTCTTTTAAGGATAGGCAGTAAAAGTGGCAGGTATATACTTGTTTAAGGAGTTTGAGGAGAAAAGGAAGAAAATTAGGTCATGACCACAAACAAAACATTAATTAAAGCTAAAAAGTAATAAGATAATTTTTCTTCTGTCTTTATTATGAATCCATTATTTTTGATCAATACTTTTTAAGAATGTCTCTTTACTTTTGGCCACAGATTGAGGTCAGTGGTATGGGGAATAATAAGCAAAACACAGAATTATGTAGTTATATGTACAAGTAGAAGTCTATAAATTGTAAACTTGTAAAGCACATATTTTACATTGTGTCACAGAGTTCTGTTTTAATTTTGTTAATGATGTAAGGAAAATAAATAGGTTCCCGTGAACATAAACTGGAAGTAAGCATTATTGTTTCTGGTTGTACTAAGTTCACAGTGTCTTTTATTCCAAGAATTATCGAAAGCTCATAGCTGCAAGATGTAAGAAAGTGTGTACTGTGTATCAGTAGACCATAGGTAGAACATCATACATCTGGGGTTCCACAGTCCAGTTCCCAGGGAATACAATAAGCAATGGCGGTAGCATGTAGCCAGTCAGGTGGAGAAGACAATGATGTGCTAGAATGAAGTCAAGTTTTAAGAAAAGACTCAGATGATTGTACTATCCAAAAACTGGTAAGTCTGTGTACAATTGCACAAAGTGTCAAGACTGCTTTAAATTGGGTTTAGAAAAAAAAATAACAGTAAATTCGGAATCATCTAAACCAAATGAAAACTCATATCATGCTCTCCAATCCAGTGCACACACTACACAGTAGCTAAGGATGATGACACATCTAACAAAGAAAGAAAATGTTTGCAGATGGACTTAAAAACAATACAAGGGGTTGCTCTGCTGCTCATTCCAGTGTGGAGTAAAAGAGTAAAAAGTAAGAACTGTCTTTAGAGGGCATGTCACACTTTACTGCATCCCAAAATTAATATTCCAATATATGAAGAAACACATCTTGTAAATACCTGTATTTTCCCCTCAAAATATAGGCTCTTGTATCATTCACAAACAAACAAAAAAATCAGGACCATCTAAATATTTAAGATGCGTCTTCAAATAGTATCAGTGGAAATCCTGGTTGCTGGGATTATGTGAAGATAAGAGAGAAAAAAATAGAACATGAAAAGTGGACGCCAACTATTAAAATTGTTGGAAGTAATTTGGTTTTAAATTTATTTGATGTCATGATAGCAGAAATCAAAACAGGTAACTTAGGCTCATAAATGACAATTGTTACACATGTTTAATAAAATATAAAGATTTTAGTGAATTAAACACCTCAACATCTGGCATTTATGACCACACTAAAAATAAATCTTGGTGTAAGATTTGAGTACTACAGAACTCTTGTATTAGCCTAATGACAACAAAATTATAGTATCTCAATAAAAATAGTTATTATTATGTTTTGAAAAATATCAAATGTGTTCTAGTAAATGACAGAGAACATAATTCTTTAAGCTAACTATGTATTTAAATATATAAATTGTATTGCAATAATTTCTCAATGTACCTGAATTAAAATACGTGTCACATCCTAGAGATTTATTAAGAATTATGGTGATGTATTGATTTAAGGGTTTTTTTCTTCCTATTTATTGCAAGGGTATTTTTTTAACAGATAATTTCTGAGAAGTTTTGCAAAAATAAATTCAGAATGAAATTTTAAAATGATATCCAGGAATACATTATCAAATAGAAATCTAGTGGATTGTAGCTTCTATCTCATCGTCAACTGGATTGTATGTAAATATAGTACCTCCTTGTACCTAATAGGTACTTGTATCTGTAAATGGATTATAAGGAGAAATTACAGTTTCTTGCAATCCTAACATGACACAGACTTATTAGAAATAAAGACAATGTCACAGTCAAGTTGGATCAACTTTTTCAATCAATGCAAATATGTAGGGCATATGGCATAATATATTCCAACACTGTATTTTTTTCTTATTTTTTCATTTGGAAGACATGATTCTACATTGCATTTTTTTTTTTTTTACTATTCCAAAGGGACTCAGTTAACAAAAATATTATCCTCAAATTTTCTCTAATTTTAAGTATATTCTAATGAGGAAAATTTATACAAGAACAGGTTGAGCCAGGATTTACTTGCTGTTTATATTTCTTGTTTAACATGAGCTTTAAAATATATATATTTTTAAATCCTCTAAAAGGAAAAGAGGACCCTTCTTCACCAAATGAATTTGCTTGCTGAGAATCCCAGGAATGGTGTCTCATTCTGCCACAAAGTGAAAGTGTTAAAGTAGGCAGCTAGCCAGACACGAGCAGAAGAGACGAGACCCTGAGACAAGGGAGGTCTGGAAAACCTCACACCTCAGAGATCACCTGAAATATGCATGCTGAATATAAGCAGAGAGGAGGGAAAATACCTATGCAGAAAGAAATGCTCCTTAAGATGCCCAGTAATCATTCACACTGCAGATAACCTGTCAGAATGTAGCTATGTACACGTTGATAAAGAGAAAGAGGGAAGTTCCTAGGAAATATGCAAGGAATAAGTATAGATTTCACCACCTTACAGCCTTCCTGGCATGACAGTAAGGAGCAATGCAGCCATTTGGTGGAATTTGTATTCAGCACCAGCCAGCACACACACAACAACTAATAGGGAGATTCCCACAAGCCTGGGGTCAGGACTAGGTGGGACAAGGAGGGGATTTAGACAGAAGTGGAAAAACCAGACAAAGAAAAAATGCAGAGACTTAAGACCAAAGCAGGAATTTCAAGAAACAATCTGACATCATAAAAACTGAAGCAGAACTCTTGGGCTGCTGCGGGCTCATTTCCTTTCGACAGCCCACTCTGCTTCATGTCTTCGGATTGTACCATCTCTTTAAATACTCTCTGCTCTAGATTCTGTTTCAATAAATTAGATCTCTCTCTTTTTCTCTTTGTTTTTTTTCTTGCTAAATCAGTCACTTGAATGATTCTTTCTCCAAGTTAGACTAAGAACCAAGGATTCCTGTACTTCCCAGGAGGAAAATCAGTGTCACAGCCTTCACATCACAGAAAGCCCTGATGGGCATAGAAGGAGCCCATGGATCTTGCAATGAGAGGAGCTTATAGAGGTCTAAACGTACTACTGTGTCTATTCAAAGATCCCTCATACGTCACCAGAAACAAAACCATTCAGCATTTTAAAATATTGAGACCGTCTGTCTTTAGTGCAGAGCAAAAGAGAAGATAATTTAAATCAGAACTAACATATTGTTTATACTGAAATTTCATTTGAGCCATAATCATTTTTTAAGAATTTTTATATTTTAGGTTATATCTTTAAAAGCACGGATTGTATGACTTGTTTGCTGCCAATATCCAAATCCTGGAAGATGTGCCTGTCAAATATTAAGGACACAAAATCATATGTTTTATTTATGAAAATTGAATTAAACCACCAATTTATAAACTCTCTTAGAAAAACTGCTGAAAGCACAAAAACAGCCTAGGGGTTAGTAGGTGGCTTTATTAGTAATATAATTGGAGTATTTGACAATTTTGTGGACTGACTTCTCAACACTTAAATCAAGTTTCATGAGAAGAAAACTAAAATGACTACCGAATTTGAAGAAGAAATATATGTAGCAAATAAGAAAAATTTAAAAACTCAGGTCCAACCATCACTTCCCAGCTTAAATCCCTTCATTACCACTCCCCTTTGAGGTATTATATTTTTTAAGTTATAAGAAAAATCTTTTTGGGAAATGCTACTCATTCATCTCTTCTTCAATCTTCTCTGCAGTTTCCACTTCTTATTTGCATGCCACAATCTCGCCGTCTTAACCTGTGTTCAATTTCCTGTCTAATCATGCTGCTCCCTCTCCCCACTAAGCTTCTGTCTAAACATACTGCCCTAGTCTTCATCTGACTAATTTGTATATATGTTTTAGCCCTTAACTTTAAGCCTTCAGACTTGGTGTAAGTCCTTCTCCAAACATGTTGTCATGCCATATTCCCACTGTCATACCACTTATTACATTATATTAATATGTGGGATCCACTCAGGGTCATGGCAAAAATATTAAGGGAGAAAGAGAAAGTTATAGAATATAGCCTCAACCCCTTTTGGAAGGCATAATGAATGTGGGGGGTTTACCTAACACAAAGGAATGTGGGGGTTTACCTAAGTAACTTGTTTAATCATGTGGTCTTAAAACTAATCTTTAAGCTGCATGACCCTCTTGGGGTGAGGTCAACCAGGAAATTAACCTCCAGTGGTGTTTGTTTTGGGCATGGGAATCTGTCTATATGTTTTATAGACAGATTTTATTAATCTGTCTATATTTAATCTATAATCTCTAGTAGAGTTGACTCAAGCCTTTGTCAAGAGAACTTTACTGATAAATGTGAGTCTCACTGGCTGGGGAGGGCTGGCGGCTGCTATCTCTTTACAGCAGTCTCCAGGGAGTCTGTGAGTTGCCTCAGACACCCAGCCTGCTCATTCACTGTATTCTGTATGTGAGTGAATTTATTCATCCATTGCTGAGTCAGGGTCTGCAGGACAGACTCCTGTAGGTGGTGACCATGACAATGGCGCCTAAGGTGGGATGACCCTCATATTAATATTCCTTGGTTACTCATAAGTTTCCTGATTCCTTTCAAATATGAGAAATAGAGCTTCAATGGGAATTTCTCTTGTAAATATCTTGTGTCTAGTATAAGTTTTGCCACATAGCAGGTGTTAAGTAACTTTTTTTTAAATGACTTAATTAATGTATATCTTATTGCACGAATTAACAAATTTAGAGCAGCTAATTTTTCTAAACTGTTGCTTGGATAGTGCAAAGAATGATTTTATATTTTCATTTATCACCTCCCACATACTACACAGTCATAGCCAATATAATTCAAAAACATTGTTTTTATAACAAGAAACAAAGGAGAGATAGCAACACATATTATAAACAAACTATTTTATATAATGGGTTTTATACAATTTGAGAAACAAAATCACTAAGTTTATGATTACAATGAACAATATAAGGTACTTAATTTAATCTTAGAAATAATTTTAAAATAATATGGAACATAATGTGTTTTCCTCAATCTTATACAAATTTCTAATACCGTCATCTGATTTTGAATGCATTTTTTAAAAAGGACTAGAAGTGGAATTGGAAGATGTTGAATTATGATATCTCTTCTGAGATGAATTTTCTTTAGTTGGAGTTACTATCTGTTACAAATATTTTCACAGTTTATTTCAACTTTAATACATCTACCATCTTGCCTCTATTCCATATCTCCTTGTACCCAATATTCCCATTTTCCTGCTTGTGGGTCCCTGACCATTCAACTAAGCCATTTAACACAGCACATGTATCTATATACATTCTAATCTTGGTTAACTTCCTGTTCTACATAAACTGGATAATTAGATTATACCATATGCAGCTTTGTCATTGGGGGAAATTCCATACCCTGTACCTTTCGAGAGCATTGGTTAGTACAGCTGCTGTATATCTTCCACTTACATCTGTAAACCATGCCATCCCTTCTGTAACCAAGCCTAGGCTTGTTTTCCTTTTCAAAAGGATTGTGATTTTTGCACATTGACTTTCTATCCTGATACTTTGCTGAAGTTGCTTATCAGTTTAATGAAATTTGGGACTGAGACGATGGGGTCTTCTAAATATACAATCGTGTCATATGCAAATAGAGACAATTCGACTTCCTTCTTTCCTAATTGAATACCCTTTATTTCTTTTTCTTGCCTGATTGCTCTGGCTAGAACTTCCAATACTATATTGAATAGGAGTGGTGAGAGAGGGCATCCTTGTCTAGTGCCAGATTTCAAAGGGAATGCTTCCAGTTTTTGCCCATTCAGTATGATATTGGCTGTGGGTTTGTCATAAATAGGTTTTATTATTTTGATATACTTTCCATTGATACCCAGGTTACTGAGAGTTTTTAGCATAAAGGGCTGTTGGATTTTGTCAAAGGCCTTCTCTGCATCTATTGAGATAATCATGTGGTTTTTGTCTTTGGTTTTGTTTATGCGGTGGATTATGTTTATTGACTTGGATATGTTGAACCAGCCTTGCATATCTGGGATGAAGCATACTTGATAGTGATGGATAAGCTTTTTGATGTGTTGTCACAGTCTGTTTGCCAGTATTTTATTGAAGATTTTTTCATCTATGTTCATCATGCATGTTGACCTGAAGTTTTCTTTTTTTGTTGAGTCTCTGCCAGGTTTTGGTATCAGGATAATGATTTGGAAAGGATTCCCTCTTTTTGTATTCTCTGGAAAAGTTTCAGAAGGAATGGTACCAACTCCTCTTTGTATGTCTGGTAGAATTCAGCTGTGAATCCATCTGGACCTGGGCTTTTTTGGTTGGTAGGCTATTAATTGCTGCCTCAACTTCAGCCCTTGTTATTGGTCCATTCAGGGTTTCAGTTTCTTCTTTGTTTAGTCTTGGGAGGGTGCAAGTGTGCAGGAATTTATCCATTTCTTCCAAGTTTACTGGTTTATGTGCACAGAGTTGTTTGTAGTAATCTCTGATGGTCGTTTGTATTTCTGTGGAATTGGTGGTGATATCCCCTTTATCATTTTTTATTGCATCTATTTGAATCTTCTCTCTTTTCTTTTTTATTAATCTGGCTAGCAATATGTCTATTTTGTTGATCTTTTCAAAAATCTAGTTCTTGGATTTATTAATTTTTTGAAGTGTTTTTTTGTGTCTCTATGTCCTTCAGTTCTGTTCTGATCTATTTCTTATCTTCTGCTAGCATTTGAGTTTTTTTTTTTTTATCTTGTCCCTCTAGCTCATTCAATTTTGATGATTGGGTGTTGATTTGTTCAGTTTTCATTAAGTTGTGCAGTTCTGAGTTAGTTTCTTAATCCCGAGTTCTAATTTGATTGCACTGTGCTCTGAGGCATTATTTGCTATGATTGCCATTCTTTTGCATTTGCTCAGGAGTGATTTACTTCCAATTATGTAATTAATTTTAGAGTAGGTGTTATGTGGTGCTGAGAAGAAGGTATATTTTGTGGATTTGGGTTGGAGAGTTCTGTCGATGTCTATTAGGTTTGCTTGGTCCAGATCTGAGTTCAAGTCCTGGATATCCTTGTTGATTTTCTATCTCATTGATATGTCTAATATTGACAGCAGACTGTTAAAGTCTCCCACTATTATTGTGTGGGAGTCTAAGTCTTTTTGTAGGTCATTAACAACTTGCTTTATATATCTGGGTGCTCCTGTATTGGGTGTGTATATATTTAGTATCATTAGCTCTTCTTGTTGCATTATCATTTTACCATTATGTAATGCCCTTCTTTGTCTCCTTTGATCTCTGATGGTTTAAATTCTATTTTATCAGAGACTAGGATTGCAACTTCTGCTTTTTTTTTTTTTTTTTTTTTTTTTTTTTTTTTTTTTTTTTTTTTTTTTTTTTTTTTTTTTTTTTTTTTTTTTTTTTTTTTTTTTTT